>CABHPQ010000797.1:0-75219 GCA_902168405.1 Peromyscus aztecus | reverse complement strand
GCTGTCTCACCTTGTCTTTTGGAGGGGACACAAACTGAAGCTGACCCACAGGGAGCCTTCCTTGCTGACAGAGACCTGAACACCTTGCACAACCCGGAGTCACAAGAGAAAAAGTCCAGGGGGGTCCTTAGAGCATCTCAGAGGGTGATGCTTCATCTTCCTGCTTTCTCCATAGACCTTTGTGTTCTCCCTCCCGAGCAAGTGCAGCCTTCTAGGGGCCTCTGGCGGGCTGTGAAGGACATCTTACTGTGTATAATACAGAACACTTCCTGTGGAGAAATACTGCAGCTGCATCTCAAAGATGTACTACCAGGGCTGGGTGTGCAGCTCACAGCAGAGTGTGTGCTAAGCAGTCAAGCCCCTGAGTTTCGGCCATGGTCACCCCTCCCCAAACAATGAAATAAGAAAAAGAATGTTTTCTCAGGACCCTGTGGTCCCCGCTGCTTCTTGTCTTCTAACCAAATAATTTTGGTTAGATGCTTCTTGGAGCATCTAACCAAATATCTGGCCCGCTACACAGTAGGACAGATGCAGTGTGTGAAAGAACCATCAGTTCCATGGTCTTGAGCCCACCGCAGCGTGAAGGAGTGCCCCGCTCCTCAGATGCTTTGTGGGACTTTGTGCTTGTGTGTCAGGCATCCCGTGAGTCTCACAAGAGTGGTCCTTGTCAGGCTCTGTAGACGAGAGAAAGTCAGCTCTGACTGAGCTGCCGACTGACCAACAGGAAGAGTCTCCCTATGAGCTGGTGTCTCTGAAAGTACATTCAGGGGTTTCTGTCAGCTTGGCCTCGGCAAAGAGGAGACTCCTCCCCTTCTGCCAACACCTCACTTCATGTGCAAGACTACTGTGTCTTCCTGAGTGGTCAGAAGAGTGGTTAATGACCGCATACTGACTCATTGTGCCTGCTGGGCAGTGACTCTTCTCTAACATCGTCCTGTGGAGGCAGCATGTGACACCTAATTCTCTCTCCTGAAAGTTCACCCATATGCCCAGCCTACTTGTCTGTCCTCAGCCCACTTGTCTCAAAATTCTCAGGCCCTTTCCATCTCAGCATCTAACCAAATATCTGGCCTGCTACACGGTAGTACAAAGCAGCATGCTTACATTCCTATGTCTGGTCATTTCCCTCTCCATATAAGTAGATGACCTGGGCCACTGTTCCATCTCTCTGCTTACTAGAGAGAGTTCTTGCCTCCTTTCTTCTTATTTTTAGAGCCAGTATGGCATGTGACTATAAAGCAGCTATATTCTTTTTAAAAATACATTATTTTTTTGTTTTATTTTATGTGCATTGGTATTTTGTCATGGGTATCAGATCCCCTGGAACTGGAGTTACAGACAGTTGTGAGCTGCCATATGGGTGCTAGGAATTGAACCCAGGTTCTCTGTGAGAGCAGTCAGTGCTCTTAACCATTGAGCCATCTCTCCAGCCCAAAGCAGCTGTATTCTTAAACCAAGATTCGGCCTTTCCCTTTCTCCTCAGCTGACTGAAGAGAGCCAGTGATGTCATAGTTGCAAGCTGGTGGAGAAGTGTCTGTAAACCTGATGAGCATAGTGTTCCTGGCCACCTACCATCCTGACTGACTCATGCCCTATAGCCGTGGTCTCATGTTGACTTGCACCTCAGGATGGACACTGCTTAGCCCCTCTGACCTGGCATTTCTAGAAGGAACTGAGCTCTCTGGGCCGATTCCAGAATCACAGTGACTCCTCAGGCATTCTTCCCCCCCATGTCCTCCATACAGTTTCTTGCTGTGCAGCATGTGGCTCAACTCCAGAATCCTCACAGTCTGCACTGTGATTCTCATTGAGCTCACCACACACACCACACTGCTTCCATCCTCTGTGTCTCCAGGACTGATGAGTCATCTGCGCTGGGGAGCAAGGCTGTCTGGAGGATGGTGATGGTAAAGACCTGAAAAGGGTCCTTTCCCACCATTTCTCCTGGCTTTGCTGGTGCTGTGCTGCTTGGGGCTTCTTGGTTTTGTTGCATGTTCTTGGGCTTGAGTATGGGTTTAAGGGTGTGAGAGAAAGAAAAACAGAGGGAGATGGAGAGAGAGAGGAAGGAATCTGATAAATGACTACATAAAGAATATATAAACTCGACCTTAGCGACATCCTAAGACACAGAATCCACCAGCTCTGATTGGACCAAGAGGTGAGTGACTCTTCTACCACCCAGCGAGTCCTGCCTCTAGGACCTAGGCCCAGGGGAACAACCCATGCCCGGGAACCCCCACCCATCGTTGCCCCCATTGCCAGCCAGCAGGGAAGACTCCTGTAGGCAGGATTCCCCACCAACACCCCCCATCGTACACTGCAATCTACAACATGCCCTACCCCAAATCCACCCATCTCCCCGCCACCTCAGCAGCTCCCTGAGACACAGAATTCGCTGCTCCCAATAGACAAAGAGCTACAACTGGACCAAGAGTGGCCCCTTGAGACACAGACTCAGCAAGCACAGATTGGACCAAGTGCAGCTCTCCCAGACACAGGCACATCTTGCACTTATTAGAGGAAGAGATTGGTAGATGTCAGTGCAAAAATATGTACAACAGCATAAAGAGCAATATGGTACCACCAGAACCTAGCGGTTCTACGACAGCAAGACCTGAATATCACAATGTAGAAGAAGCAGAAGAAAGTGACCTTAAAAATAACTTTATGAAGATGATAGAGGTCTTTAAAGAGGAAGTGAAAAATTCTCTTAAAGAAATTGAGGTTAAGGTGTGTTTCTTGTATGTTGAACTCGATGTTGTAGTTATATATCTTTATCTGTATAAAATAATGATTATAAATGTTTGTTTAAAAAGGAGAAGTGCAAATGTGAATTTAAAGTTGTAGATTTCCAACACTGTACACAAACTCCTTTGTTACAAATAAATATTTATGCTTCTAAAAAAAAAGAAGAAGAAATTGAGGAAAAGACAAACAAAAAATTGGAAGAAATCAATAAATCCCTTAAAGAAAGCAAAAGGGAAAAAAAAGGCAATTAAAGAGGTGAAGGAAACAAGTCAAGACCTGAAAATTGAAGTAGAAGCAATGAAGAAGATACAGAGGGAATGTTGGAAATAGAAAATCTGAGTAAATGAACAGGAACTACAGATGCAAGCATAACCAACAGAATATAAGAGATGGAAGAGAGACTCTTTGGTGTGGAGGATACAATAGAGGAAATAGATTTGTCAGTTAAAGAAAACACTAAAGCCAAAAAAAGTCATAACACAAAATATCCAGGAAATCTGGGACATCATGAAAAGGCCAAAACTAAGAATAATACAGATAGAAGAAGGCAAAGAATACCAACTCAAAGGCACAGAAAATATATTCAACAAAATCATAGAAAAAAACTTTCCCAACCTAAAAAGGAAATGCCTATGAAGATACAAGCTTATAGAATAACAAATAGACTAGACCACCCCCCAAAAAAGTCCCCTTGCCACATAATAGTTAAACCACTACATACAGAATAAAGAAAGAATATTAAGAGCAGCAAAGGAAAAGGGCCAAGTGACTTATAAAGGCAGACTCATCAGAATAACACCCAACTTCTCAATGGAGACTCTGAAAACCAAAAGGTCCTAAACTGACATAATGAAGAGACCAAAAGACCACGGATGCCAGCCCAGAGTACTATACCCATCAAAATTTTTACTCACCATAGACATAGTGAACATGACATTCCATGATAAAACCAGATTTAAATAATACCTATCCACAAATCCAGCCCTACAGAAAGCACTAGAAGGAAAAATCCAACCTAAGATAACCCCACAGCACCAAATCTCAAAGAAGGGAAATACACACACATATACTACCACCAAAAGACAGGAATTAACAATCACTGGTCATTAATATCCCTTAATATCAAAGACTTTCCAATCAAATGGCCTTAAGAAGCAAGCTGGTGTAACTATCCTAATATCTAACAAAATAGACTTCAAACTAAAATCAATCAAAAGAGATCGAGGAGGATATTACATACTTATCACAGGAAAGATCCACCAAGATGAAGTCTCAATTCTAAACATTTATGCCCCAAATACAAGGGTACCCACATATGTAAAAGAAACATTACTAAAGCTTAAATCACACATCAAACCCCACACACTGGTAGTGGGAGATTTCAGCACCCCACTCTCACCAATGGACAGATCTGCCAGACAGAAATTTAACAGAGAATAAGGGGTCTAACAGATGTTACAACTCAAATGGACTTAATAGATATCTACAGAACATTCTACCCTAACACAAAAGAATATACCTTCTTCTCAGCACCCTATGGAACCTTCTCTAAATTGACCACATACTTGATCACAAAGTAAATCTCAATAGATATCAAAAAAATTGGAATAACCTCCTGTATCATAAGATCTGTGGTTGGTATGTAAAATGAATAAAAAATCCTTAATAAAAATATTTCAAATAAAAAGAATACATAAAATTTTATTAAAACTCAATGGTAAAAAGTCAAACTAGGAAAAAAATAGTAAGTTTGAATAGGCCCAACAAAAGATGCATGAATGACCCCAACCTGGAGAAATGCTGAGGAGATCATCATCAATCACTGAATTCTCAAATCACAATATTTTACCTCAGGAGCATGCAGAAAGCACAATAATTCTCACGTTAGGGTGAAAAGAGAAAAGACATCATTTTGCATAAGAGCACCTAGTCTTCATTTGGCCCAGGACATCCCATCCTTAAACACTTAGTTAAGAGAAGCAGAAACATGTACCTGTGCCTGAAGACAGCAGCTCTGCCACAGCTGGGGACTGGAATCACATCCAGATCCACATCCGCTGGTTAAGGGTTAACGCTGGTTAAGAAATGACCTATTCTGTCATTTCCATATAATCAGTCAAATGGATAGAGCCGATATTTGCAACGACATAAGAGATTCTCTAAAATTATGCTACAAAAGTAACACATTGCCTATTATCCTTACATTCATTTAACTTTTGGAATAGGTTATATTTGATGTTTGCTTGGGGCCAGAGGCTTGGGAATGGGTTATAGAAAAGGAATGAAAGGATGTTTGGGGGGTGATAAAGTCTTTATTTTCTTGACTGTAGTGATGATACACAGAGCCTACATTTGAAATTGTTTGGGTATACTAGGGTATTCAAACTGAACATCATTAAGTTGCTTTTAAAGACTCACTGGATTCTAAAAAATTATTTGTTTCAATCTGTGTCATTTTCACCCAGGTTCTATGGTGTAGAATATTATTTTAAGGTGTGTTACTTTTGTTTATGTTGCATTTGTTTAACTCTGTGAAGCTGTGTTACTGTTTCTGTCTAAAACACCTGATGGGCTAATAAAGAACTGAATGGCCAATAGTGAGGCAAGAGAGAGAAACAGGTGGGGTTGGCAGGCAGAGAGGATAAACAGAAGGAGAAATCTGGGGGAAAAAAGAGCTAGCAGCCAGAGAAGGAGGAGGACACCAGGGCCCAGCCACTCAGCTACACAACCAGCAAGCTACAGAGTAAGATTTACAGAAACTAAGAGAATGGGAAAAGCCCAGAGGCAAAAGGTAGTCAGGATAATCTAAGTTAAGAAAAGCTAGCAAGAAACTAAGCCAAGCTAAGGCTGGGCATTCATAATTAAGAATAAGCCTCCATGTGTGATTTATGTGGGAGCTGGGTTGCAGGCCCCCCAAAAGAGCAAAAACAAACAACAACAGTTCTAAAATTCTGAAGTGTCAGTCCTACAATATGTGATTTATGCTTGAATCGCACAGTTTGGACACTTCCGTTTCAAAAAGGAATCTACACCCAGGATGGGAACTTAGATTAGACTATTCTGCCAAAGTCTAGCTGCTGTGATCCCATTCTGGGAAATGAGTCAACAGCCTCATGTCATTGTGGTGAAGTCAATTAGTTTTGGATATTGTGAAAGTCATCTTTGGACTGACAGCTTTAGCTTTCAGAAAAGACGCCCTCAACGTGTGATTAACCACATGCCCAGGAAGCAGGCTAGTGGCCCATGGCCTGGGCAAGCTGAGACCATGCCCTCCTTGGTGACAGAGATGGTACAGGCATTGCTGGCATTAGGAAGCAAGGAAATTAGCACAAATACTCTAAAACATCTGATTTTAAGACTTTACTCTTTATGAGAATGTAGTATTAGAATTTTCAAGGCAGTTTTGGACATCTGTTATTTTCTCCCAGCGGGCCCTATAAAAACCTTGGCAGATAAGTATAGGTAGCATTACTAGTCTGTAGTTTACAACTAAATAGACACCAACATTTGTTAAAACTTTGAGCTGAAGTTTGGTCCAATATTTTACCATGAACCTTTGGTTTTCTGATCTCTTTCTGGTTGATTTAGGAAAGCACTGACTAAAGGTTATAATGTAAGATAATTTACTTTCTTTTTCTAGGAAAAGAGAAATAATTGAAACTGTTGTGTAAAAAATATAAAATAGCCACAACTTATTTTGACTGGAAAATTATATGTCACCAAAATTATAAATTGTACCAAGAACTCCAGTTACTTTGGCAAATGTGTTTCCCTTCATATGATTACAAAATAGAGAAAAGATGACTTTAAGTCTCTATGAGAAGAGAAATGGGAGACCCGACATTTCCTGGTAGGCAATTACAACATTCAGATGACAAGTCCCAGAAACTGTGGTTTACAGCATCTATGTACAAGAACCTTCTAAGGCCACCGTAAAAACCCACGGGGACCTTGGATACCACCGTGTGTGTGCACAGGACAGCCACTCAGACAGGATGTCAAGAAAAAAAAATTGATGAATATTTTTAAAAAATCACCATGCTGTTGACAGGTAATAAAGATGCTGTAATTTCTTTTCATTTTTCATTCAGACTGCTTTTGGGGAAATCTCATTGTCACATGTCAAGCAGTAGTTTATCAGGTATAATCCACAATGCTCTATCCCCAAATCAGAGAGCCAATGAAGTAGGTTTCTGGGAGCTGAAAGCCTAGGAGCCAAATGGTAATTATCCGAAGAAAGGAATATTACCAAATACAGCCTTGAGGATTTGGTCTTTCTTACCTAGGCTACTGAGTACGTCTCCATTTTCTAACCCTGACCTGCCTCTTTGTAATTAAGGTGATAGGATTTCATCTTCCGGCCCCACTGCCTTTGCATGGCACCGAATGCTTTGTTCTGCTCCCTGTCACCTGCTGGTGTTTGCATTGTAAGGATGTCTGGAAAGCCCTACTCAAGACCACAGAAGCTTCTCCTCCTATTGTTATAAATCAAGTCAGTTACCCAGGTCCCCAGGGGCCCCCCTCCTGGTGACCCTGTTCCTGCTCTAAATTGCTAGGTTGCTCTTTTTTTCCCTTGCTTTTCAGGCCCTTAAACCCAGAGGCACTGCTACTTAGGCAACCACAGCTTTCTCAGGCATAACCAGGCCAGGTGTGTCCAGGAGGTGTGGCCTCTGCTTTATGCATGACATCATTTCATCAGTGGCCCTTGTCTCTCTTGTTGGTGGGTTTTGGATTTCCTTACAGTCCATCACTGACCAGCAGGTGTTGGTCTGAATTTCTCCAAGTCCAGAGTATTTCATTGTTATCCATATATTTGGTAATGAAAAGCAATGGAGAACACAAAGAAATTCCCAATTGCACAGTTAAAACTATCCTATTGTTTTTGGAATAGCACAGTCATTTGCTTTAGGTGTTCATTGAACCAAGTCTGAGTCTGGCTAGTTTGTTTTTTTGGTTTTTTTTTTGTTTTGTTTTTTTGTTTTTTTGTTTTTTAACAAAATGCATAGAGTGCAAAATACAAAGCCAGCTGCCAGTGTGCACAGAGGTGGAGTGAGTATCCATTCTTCAGTGTAGATGAGGCATCTGGAAAGTATCTGACACACCAGTGACACAAGACCAGTGCAAAAGTACGTGGATGCAACAGTAACACCGGTTTATGCTTCACTTATGTTTTATTGTGTTTGTTTCAAGACAGGGTCTCTCGGTGTAGCCCTGGCTGTCCTGGAACTAGCTCTGTAGACCAGACTAGCCTCAAACTCACAATGATCCGCCTGCCTCTGCCTCCCGAGTGCTGGGATTAAAGGCATGCTCTGCCACTGCCCGGTTTCCCTTCTGTTTGAAACTGGCTAATATACATAGGCTTTCCTTGCTTTGCTCCTGGAACCGGCAGATGCCAGGCAAGAACTGTGCTCACCAAGCTGAGGCGGGAAGGGGAAGCAGGTTGTTAATAACTGCTTCCAGGGACACACGATTAGGACATCCCTTGCTTTCTCTCTTTGAAATCCATCTCCACTGTCTGAGTTTACTCTAGTCACCAGAAATAAAGTCCTCACCGTCGATATCTTTAAGCATAGGAGGTGCTCAGGACAGGAAATGGAGGCATTATTAGCAGTGATGATAAAGGTAAGAGAAATGATGCTAAGTAAAAAACTGAAATCCAGGAAGCAGCAGTCCTACATCTCGTGGAAACTGTTGACACTTTTCAGGTATATGTGATGAGTTTTATAAAAGAGGAATCTGTGGATCCACAGACATTTTATTTTGGCAAGCTTTAACAAAACTGTTCTCTTAAGTGACTCAGACAAGTATTGTAGGCAGGTTTCACCAGCATCTCATGAAAAAACAACCACCGCTACTCAAACCGTATATAAGAACTGTGTGGACTGGGGTTGACAGAGACCCACAACCGGACAGTGTTCAGAGAGTGGGAGACCTTGGAGCATGCAGCCTTAAACGGGATGTTTTCATTAAACTTCTCTCTGAGACCCAGGGATCTGGGCAGAAGACAAGGTAGAAAGATTGTTAAGTACCAGAGATGACTCCAAGGTAACAACAGTGTCTTCCAGGCACAACAGGACTGATCCACACATGAACTCAGAGACTGTGACAGCATGCACAGGATCTGAACAGATTCAAACCAGACTGGGTTCCAGAACTGAGAGGGGGGAAGTAGACATGAGCTCCCACTCCTAACCAAAAAGCTATTTGCAACCGATACCCACTAGCAAAGGGAAAATCAGTTTTCTCCAGTGGAGCGTCCCTAACTATATCAACCATAAAGCCTCGTGTCCAAAAGTAGTTGGCCAATACAAAGTGAACTCCATAGGTTTTTGGGTTTTTTTTGCTTTTTTTGTTTTTTGTTTTCTGTTTTGTTTTGTTTGTCTTATTGGTCTTTAGCTTGTTTGTTTTGATTTTTGGTCTTGTGGGGTTTTTTGTTTTGTTTTTGTTTTTGTTTGTTTTTAAGAGAAAGAAAGAACATAAATTTGGGTACATAGGAAACTAGGGAGGATCTGGGAGGAATTGCAGGAAGGGAAACATGCTTAAAATACATTGTATAGAAATATTTTTAATTAAAAAAAGAGAAAGAACTACAGTTTTGGCTGGCCTGGTTATGCCACATGGATGCCCAAAGAAACATATATTTTGAGTTCATGTGTAGAATTAGATGAGTGACTTTTTATCCAGGAGACACAGAGAAAAAGAGGAGGGGGGGGGAGCTTTTTTTTTTTTTTTTTTTTTTTTGATCTCACTGTGTAGCCCTGTCCGGCCTGGAACTCACTATGTAGACCAGACTATACCTGTAAACTCATGGAGATCCACCTTCCTCTGCCTCCCCAGTGCTGAGATTAAAGACACGCACCATTCTACCTGACTTGATTGTGTTTCTTAAATTCTTAAAATTTAGCTTTCATTATGTGGTACACACAATTCCTCTGCCTAAATGGATGGGATTGGAGCTGAAATATTACAGTTGGATGCAGTCGATCAAGAAGAAATTGAGTGATCTGAGCGTGGCTAGCGACAAGCAAATAGGTGCATGTCAAAGCTGGCTGGCTTCCCTTCTTCCTAGCCAAGTGTTTGAATTCCAGTAGCTTCACAAACTAGCAACACGACACAAAAACAAACCATGCATTCCAGTAAATCTACTTTGGTCATTTTAGTTACCTACTACTTAAATACTTTTCCATTAACTATTACTTACTTTATTTTAAAACTTACTTTCTTTTTGAGATGGAAAATTTTCAAATCAAAACACAATTTTCTAAAGATTTTTTTTTTTTGCTTTTGTCTTTTCCAAGATAAGAGCTCACTCTGTAGCCTAGTCTAGCCTCAAACTTTCTGTGGCAAAAGGTAGGCCTGAGTCTACGATTGGCCTGTCCCAGTCTCCTGGGTGCTAGCTAGGCTTTCAAGTGTGTGCAACCATGTCTGGTTCTCTGGTTCTCTTTGTCATCTCAAAGGATATTCTAATTTTATTCGTGTGTATGTGTGTGTGTGTGTGTGTGTGTTCTCTATGAAAAAGTGTATATATATATATATATATATATCTATGTGTTTAAATATTTGTATGAGTCAAGTGAAATGTTGTATGTAAAACGGACTGGGCCTGGGCTGCTCTTGATTGTGTTCTGCACATTATGGTTGCCTGGACAGAGCTAGGATAGAAGCTCATGACCGCTTGCCCCCATAACCTCTCACCACTGTTCCAGAATGAAAACTTAAGGTCAAGTCCTGTTTTAATGAGCATCTCTCCACAGCAGCGCTTCCTCCATTATCACGAGTCTGAGCACACGTGTTACTTGTGTTTTCCCCACATCTGCAAGGTTTTCTTCCAACACGTGGAAACTGCCTTTGTCATCAATGGTTCCAGTTCGGAAAACGGGACAGGCGTGGAAGCAAGGGAAGTACCCTAGGCATAAAAACCTTGGGCACCTAAGGGCACCATGTAAGTGGTGTCCCCTGGGGTGACTTTCATCTGTTTGAGAGTAAGACTTACTGAATGATGGCTGGGTGGAGCTAGGGAAGCAGAGGGAAGTCCAGCTTTGTTCTGTGTTAGTCACGGGCCTGTCGTCTTCAGCAGTAAGACCATGTGACCTGACATTGTGAGGAGGGTGGAGAAACACTTGCTGGACCTCTGGTGAATTCACCAGGCTAAAGCAACCCCAGGCTTCCCCGATGAGGCAGCTGGGACAGCCTACCCACCGGGCAGTTTTCTTGTAGTTACCTATGCCTCTGGATCTCTCTGTCTCTCCATTCCCTTTTCAGCCTTAGGAGGAGAGGGCAGGATATAGATGTTCCATGGGGGCTGAGGTTCTACAGTCTCCTAGTCTCTCCAGCTTGACCAGTTGTGGGTCTCTGTGTTAACCACCATCTGCTGCAAAGAGAAGCTTCTCCAATGAGGCTTGAAAGATGTGTGGATCTGTGGGTCTAATGCTAAGAAGTCATTAAGGATTGGTTTAACACTGTGCCCATTTAATTGAATAGTAGTCGTCAATTATTCCCTAGCGACTATGACCTGTCCAGCCACAGATTCTTGACTTTAATCATTTCAGCATGTTTGACCTTATAATTTTGGATGCTCATCAGCATTTAGCCATATTTTCAGCTTCCATCCACAGATAGGCATTTATTTCTTTCAAGATCTCTGATTGCTCATTTCCAAGCCGGGCTTCCCTTTTCTCTCGGTTTTATTTACTGGTCAGGCAGGACACTGCATGCAAACTCACAGGTACCTTGGCAACTGCATCGTAAACTCGGCCTTCCTGAAGTTTGACTGCAACATCACACTGTCTGATCATCCCTGGGAGACACGAGGATGCACTGTTCTTAACTCTCTGTATAGTTTAGTCAAAAGAACCATTGATCTTTTATATGCACAAAGTACATATGAGCATTTATTTTCTTGAGAGACGTTCTTAGATGTCACCTCTAGGAGTAGTTTATAAGCAATAATGGGCAATGTTAAGATGAAACAAAAATTTTCTTTTAACCATGTTTTGTAGTGTGTGTGTGTGTGTGTGTGTGTGTGTATGTGTGTGTGTGTGTGTGTGTGTGTTTTAGTTGTATGTGCCCATGTGCATGTGAGCGTGTGCATGTAGGTATAAATGTACATGTGATTACATGTCTATGTTCATGCAGTTTGCATGTATCTATGTGTTCATATGTGTAAATGAGCGTTTATGTCTGTATATATTATTGTGCGTGCATCAGGGTATGGTTGCACACATATGTGCGTGCATGTACGAGTCTGTGCATGTGATTGCACATGGTTGCATGTGTCTGTGTGAGTGCAGGTGTATGCATGTGTGTGCACTTGTGCATTTTGGGGGGTGCAGTTGCTTGTCCTATGTATGTGACTGTGTGGTGTTTGTCTGTTACATGCATGTGGCTGTCTCTGTATGTTCTTGTGTGCTTGCTTCCAGAGGTGGACATTAATAATGACATACACTATTATTCCTTTCTCACCTTCTATTCTGAATAAAGTTTCTCATAATGTTATGTTAACTATACACCTTTGGATTTTATGTTGATTTATTTGATTTTCATCATAAAGATCATAGACTCTACCAATTGAATGATAACATAATTATCCCAAAGACTGACAATATCGGCACACTCCAGCTATCTCTCTAAACCCAGGATTTCCCCTGAAGTTGCCTTGTACCCCAGCAGCAACGCTAGCAGTGATGTTTCAACCAAGTTCAATATGATTGGGACTATTTGGGAACAAAAATAAATAATTTATACCAAGCACTGACAGCTTCCACATATTGTTACATTGTTCCAGGGGTAAAAAGAAGAATAAAGTGGCAGACTAAAATAGCAGGGAATTTTGAACACATTTGAAGAGCTTTGAAAATGTAAAAACCTAAAGGAAATGCACTGGAGGCCTCAGCGAGCCCTCTGTGCATTGAGCCTGAGCATGTGGACGAAAAGGAGCCTTTGATTAGAGGGTAGGGTGTTCTTGTTTTAGAGATGGTGCTTACATCCTTGGTTTTTGGGAGACCCCACAAAATAGTCCTCTGTACACACCTGTTGCTTCCCACCAACTGTGAAACTGCAAAGATTATCATCTAAAGCTGTTACTAACAGCAATATATTCACAGATTCATAACATTTAGAAATAAAATACATGGTAATGTTTCTGAAAATGATAAAGGGATATTGTTGTGGCATAAGTGAGAAATATCCCCCCAGATTCTCAAACATCTGCATACCCATTCCCCCAGCTAGTGGCACTGTTTAGGACGGTTTGGGAGATATGGCCTTGCTGGAGGCAGTATGTGATAGGGTCTGGCTTTGGGAGTTTAAGGCCTCACTCCTCTTCCAGTTTACAACCTCTGGGTCGTGCTTGTAGTTCAAGATGTGAGCCTTCAGCTTCATGGTCCTGTCACCACGCCCACACCACGCCCACACCATATTGTCACTTGCTGCCATGTTTTCCTGCCATAAATGACTCATACCCTTTTGCAAGCTCAAATCAACCCTTTCTCCTATAAGTTGTCTTGGTCATGGTGTGTTATCCCGTCAATAGTAGAGCATGTACAATTATATTTGTAATATTTTTACATTATTCATGATCCTGTAAATTGCTCATGAAAAGAGATTATAATAAATTAACAAACGCATCATGTAATCTTCTGAGAACCAACTAGAAATATACTATAAACATTTAAAATGCCAACAGAGGAGATGAAATGGAATAGTAAGCACTTCATATACCTAAGATAGAAAAAAAACATGAAGACAGACAGATGGAATGAAAACTAATATGATGACAGATCAATTCTAGCTAGATGAGCAATTGTATTAAATGTAATTTTTTAAAAAAGCTTTTTAATGATTGTCAGACTATATCTAAAAGAAAAGAATATAAATTTATGTTCTCTATACTATATTATATACTATACTGACTTAAAAACATAAGGCTGCAATTAGGCATGGTGGTACACACCTGTAATGCTGGTGCTCGGGAGGCAGGTTTAAGAGGATCATGAGTTTGAGATGAGCATGGGCTATAGAATGTTTTCCAGGGCACCTTGAGACACAAAGAGACCCTGCAAAAGCAGGTCAATTGAAAGTTAAATGATTAAAAAAAATACCCATGAACAAATCTGTGTGTCTAAGAGAAATACAAATAAAACCATGACTGAGACATAAATACCTTCCCTGCAGAATGGCTAAAATGCAGAGAACGGATAGACTCACTTTACATCAATGATGTGAGCAAGCACACTTCTCCTACGCTCCTTCTGAGAAAAGAAGATGGTACTTCCCCAGAATAAACACTGGGGAAATGGCTCCACCACCAAAAGCAATGTGTAGACCAATGCAGCCCCATTCAAATCCAACAGCAATAGGAAAGAACAACCCTGAAATTCAAATGGAAGCACAAAACCCTTCGAAAGCCAAAGAAATCTTGAGCATAAAGAGCAACACTGTAGATGTCACAATACCTGACTGCAAATTACATTACAGAGACTGCACCACAAGCATAACTGTACAGGCAAGGAGTAGATAGGGGATCCAGAAACAAAACCGTGCAGCCTCAGCTGCCTGGTTTTCACAAAGATGTCAAAAACACACGTTGGAGAAAAGACAGCCTCTTTGGCAAAATGGTGCTCAGAAAAATTGGATATTCCCTTACAGAAAAATGAAATTAGATCTGTCTAAATCTGTATAAAACTCAATTTAAAATGAATTGAATGCCTGAGGTCAGACCTAAAACTCTGAAACTGCTCAAGGAAAACACAGGATAGCAGCTCAAGGTAGGGAAACCAGCAAGGGGGTTCTAGAAAGGAGCGTCGTGTGAAAGGTGAAGTCAGGCATCTGCACAAGCGAAACAATAATGGAGCGAGGAGACAGCTGACCCCGGAGAGGAAACTGCGCCGACCACATACCGGACGGCAGGCTAACAGCCAGAATTATTAATAACCAAAGATTTAACGACAAAAAAGTCCAAAGGAAAACAGAATAAAAATTTACACTGAGGTTCCATATCAGTCGGAACAGTTTTCATCATGCAAACGACAGATGCTGGTGAGGAACAGGTCGGGTGAAGGTGGGGGAAAGGACTCTCCACTGCTGGGGGACTGCCAAGTGAGCAACTATTAAAGTCGGTGTGACCCTGCCTCAGAAAAATAGAGCCATGATATAATCCAACTACCCCACTTGGAGTATACGCCCAAAGCAATCGAAGTCAGCCTACTACAGAGACGCCTGCTATCCCTGTTCACTGCAGCATGTTCACAACAGCCAATAGCCACAAAAACCAGCCTGGAAGCCTAGCCATGCGTCCACGGAGTAAGAAAATGTCACATGCTCGTGCACACGCACGCACGCGCGCGCGCGCGCGCGCACACACTCATGGTCACACACATAACCACACATATTCACACATACACACACCCTCACACGGTCATATACTCACAACCACTCACACCCAGACACACACACTCACTTTTTCACACACACAGTGTCTCAAATGCAATGGTATCTTGCAGGAAAGTGGCTGGAACTAGTGGAATAAGCCAGACATAGACAAGTACTGTGTGTTTTTCTCACATGTGAAGATCATAAAATAGAACTAGAACGCATATATGGTAGCAACAGGTCTAAAGGAAAGGAGAGAGAGTAATGAGGGGAAAGAAATTCACAAGTCCAGTGTGTGTTTTCCTCCTACAGTACAAGAGTCTGGCTTTTCCATGACTTCACTCCCGACTGTTTCACAGACTACCTTGCATGTGTCATTTGCTAAATTAACTTTGAGCTGAATTAAGTTTGATAGAAGCACCCTTGACTTGATGACCCCTGACTCCTACAGGAAAATATGTGCATGTTTAAGAGTCACATTTTTCAGAAACAATGGGAACGGCCTTGTGCTGAAGAAAGTCGCGGGGAGGGGGGGGGGGGACGACTCCAGACAGCATGTGACTGAAGGCAGGGGGAAATGATCACAATGCACAATGTTAATCACAAGGTTAGAGGGGTTTTCTCAGTTTGGGACACCGTGATCACATTTGTAAACGATTACTTCCGTCTCTCCTCATATGGACCATCACATAGGTGGAAGGGCAGATTGGCATGGTCACATGCAATAAAAAAACATTAGAAAGGTCATAATTTTTAAGTCCAACATTTTCAGGCAATAAGTTTGAATCACAAAAAAAATTTAAAATAAAAATGCAACTATATTTGTAATCAATTTTTAAAAAAGACCTGCATGTGACTGAAGAGATGACTCAGTGGATAAGAGGTTTTGTTGCCCAAGCAGGAAGAGCAGTGTTTGGGTCCCCCACACCCATATAAAAGGCTCACCAAGGAACACATCTGTAACTCCAGCACTGTGGGAGTGCTGGGGCTGGACTCACTGGAGTTTGCTGGCCACCAGCCTAGCTCTAGTTCAGTGAGAGATCCTGCCTCAAAGAAATGGGTAGAGAATGGGTAGCAGAACATCTGACACTTGCCTCTGGCCTCCACATGTGCACACAGATATACATATATGCATGCATGTGTTCACACAGAGCCTCATAAAAAAGATCCCAAATGTATCAATGTTCCCTTCAGTTATGATAAAGATTGCTCAAATCACAGTGGGCCCCAGAGCATCTGTGGTACCAAGTCTTGACAAAGCTTCAGAGTGAACTCTTAAAGCTTTGCTTTCCTTTGGTAAATACTTGACTTTTTTAAAATGATGGGTACATCTGTCTAAGAAAACAGCTGGAAAGTTAAGAACGCACAGGAAAGAAAGTGCTGAGCTTTATTTCAGTTGCAAGCTAGGTTTACGTTTAGGGTTCTGGAAAATAAATGAAGAAAATAGGGAGTTAATTTTTACTGAGATAGGCATTTAATTGCATTTTAAAATTTCAGGACCTTAGTCGTGCAGGCAAACAGTGCTCCTTTAATTTGGACTTCTGTGTGAGACCTGTGTGGAACCTCCGGAAAGAGGAAAAGCATGATTTAGATAGTATTTGGCCTGCAATTTAGGTAAAGACTTGATATCCTGTCCTAAACAAGTGGGGTGTTAGCATAATAATTAACAGCTAGAGAATCCTATTTTCACTTAGTTTCTTCCACATCCCACTTACATTTGGCACTAAAGTTTGAAGGAAAGAAGAGAAAAACCAATTCACAATCTTGCTTAGTTTTTTTTTTTCAATTCTGAGAATAATAATATTTGCTCAAGTGAATGGGCTTTAATTTTCATTTGAAAACCCAATAGCACACAAGAGAATTAATGATCTTTATACGAACAAATGTCAAATAGTATTTTAAATATTTTAATAGCATTGTGCCATCTTCAAAATTATTGATGATAAGGACTGAGGGATAGCTAGGTGGATAACAACATCTGCTGTGCACACAGGAGGACATCAGTGTCAATCACAAGCACCAAGTAAAGATCCAGGAATGGTTACATCTGCCCGCAACCCCAGCATTGGCTTGTGGAGCCAGAGGCAGGGAGCTCACTGGTCCGCCAACCTAGCTAAAAGAGCAAGATTACAGTTCAGGGAGAGACCCTGCGTCGAGGCAATAATGTGGAGAGTGGTAGAAGAAGACATCTAACATATCCCTCTGGCCTTTTCACCTATACACACAGGCACTCACACCCACACACTTGCATTCAGAGGCACGTGTGCCACACACACACACACACATTATCGACAGTAGTATATCATCAATTTATTTTCCCCAAATATTTAGTCATTAGCCTTTCTTCTATTGCCCTTTGTGTTTCATTTGTAAACCTTATGTTAGTGTGTCTCTTCTTGGCACATCTTTCTTTCTCTAAATATATGCTCTTTTCTAAATGGGGAAAATATTTTTTAATTTTATTTTAATTTTTCTCTCATATAATATATCCCAACCACAATTTCCCCTACCTTCTTCTCTCCTCCCAGTCCCTTCGCTCTCCCCCAGATCCATTCTTCCTCCTTTCTCTTCAGAAAAGGGCAGGCATCCCAGGGATATCAACCAAACATGGCATACCAAGTTATAATAAAACTGGCATGTCCCATTATATTAAGACTGGACAAGGCAACTGAGTGGGAGGAAAAGGGTCCCCAAATCAGGCAAAAGAGTCAGAGACAGACCCTGATCCCACTGTTAGTAGTTCTATAACAACCTCAAGCTACACAACCATAACATATATGCAGAGGATGCAGGTCAGACCCAAGCAGGCTCCCTGATTATTGGTTCAGTCTCTGTGAGCCCCTATGGGCCCTGGTTAGTTGATTCTGCAGGCCATTTTTTTTGTGGTGTCTTAACCCCTCTGGCTCCAACAATCCTTCCTCCCTCTCTTCTGCAGGACTCCCTGAGCTCCATCTAAAGATCTGCTGCAGGTCTCTGCATCTGCTCCCATCAGTTGCTGGATGAAGCCTCTCTGATGACGATTATGCTCGACACCAGTCTGGTTACAGAAGATGGCCAGTTCAAGTTCTGTATGCCCCCTTACTAGGAGTCTTCCCTAGGGTCACCCTCGTGGATTCCTGGGAGTTTCCATTGCATTAGGTTTCTACCTTGCCCCCAATATGCCCCCCAATTCCAGTCATCTCTCCTAGTACTCTCTCCCTCTTCCCCCCTCAATCCCTCCTGTTCCCATCCATGCCTGCCCCTAGTCTACCCATGAAATCTATACTATTTCCCCGTCCCAGGGAGATGCATGTGTCTCACCTGCCCCCCGCCTGCCCCACCCCAGCCCCCCTTGTTACTTAGCTTCTCTGGGGCTGTGGGTTGCAGCATGGTTATCCTCTACTTTACAGCTACTATCTTCTTATGAGTGAGCACATACCATGTTTGTTTTTCTGGATCTGGGTAGTGAGGATGATTTTTTGGGGGGAGGGGAGGGGTATGTGTTCAATTTTTTTAAACTTTCTTTTTACTTATTCTTTGTGTCTTTCACATCACACATCTCTATCCCACTCATTTCCCTGTCCCTTCGTATCCTTCCTCTGCCCTTGCAACCTCCCCCCAAATTAAAATAAAATAAGATATAAGAGGGTAAAAAAAGAAAAGAAAAACCTCCTCATGGAAGCTGTCACATGAAGTGAGTCACATAGTAAACCCCTTTTATCCACATATCTGTATGTGCAAGTGTTCACTGCAAAAAGCCATTGGTCTGGTTTGAGGACTCCGGTTTCTGCTGCACCATTGATGCTGGGCCCTCACTGGAACTCCTCTTGGATATCCTGTTGTTGTCCTGTGTCATGGAGATCCTGCAGTTTTGGGTCTGCAGGACTGGCCACTTTACATGCTCCAGCAGGTCACAGATGGGGTGGATGTTGGGGTGGGCCAACTCATAACCCTGGTTCTGGGCCTGGGTAGTTGCAGGATTGGTCAGCTCTGCAACTCTCCCCTGTCTTCACCACCTGGGTGAGCTCTCCAGCATTGCCCTGCCTAGTTCACCCCTAGCAGCAATGAACAAGGGGCAGGGCCAGTTCTCCTGCTTTCAAATCCTCAGGGGCAGCTCTCCCATACTTACACCTTCAGGGCTAGCTTTATTGTGATGCCCAGGTGAGGCATAGGGGCCACTCTCTCACCTGCCACAGGCAGCCAGGGGTTGGTGGTAGTGGATCATCTCTCCCCTGCCCACACTACCATATGGCAGATGAGGGGCAGGGCCAGATCTCCCATGCTCCCATTCTCAGGGCCAGCTCTCCTGTGCCTCCCAGGTGAGGTTCAGGGTCCTTTCCTGAGTGCTGCAGCTGGTAAGGAGGAGGGTCAGCTCTCTCACCCACCACAGGTGGCAGGGGAAGGGGGGAGGGCATGTTTACCTTGCCCTCACCACCACATGGTGGGGGGGGGTGGCTGCTGTGGGATGTCCTGTATGCTGCGAATATGTCGCTATGATTGATTGATAAATAAAAACGCTGATTGGCCAGTAGCCAGGCAGGAAGGATAATGTAGGCGGGACAAAGAGAGGGGAGAATGCTGGGTGGAAGAAGACTGAGTCAGGAGATGCTGCCAGCCCATCGCAATGAGTAGCAACATGTAAGTTACCCGTAAGCCACGAGCCACGGGGCAAGGTATAGATTAATAGAAATGGGCTGAGTTTAAGTGTAAGAGCTAGACAGTGGTAGGCCTGAGCTAATGGCCGAGCAATTTAATTAATATGAGCTTCTGGATGATTCTTTTATAAGCGGTTGTGAGGTCCGTGGGGCTGGGCAGGACTGGAGAAAACTCCAGCTGCACGTGGCTAGCTACCCCACTCTCACACCCTCAGGGCCAGCTCACCTGAACCTCTACCATCAGGACCAGCTCTACTGTGCTGTCCAGGTGAGGTGCAGGGCCAGCTTTCCTGAGTACTGCAGCTAGTAAGAGGGAGGGTCAGCTCCCTGTCTGTCACAGGCAATGAGGAGCAAGGGGTAAGAGCGCGAGGTGGGGAGGGCATCTCCCCCC
The DNA here is from genome assembly GCA_902168405.1 of Peromyscus aztecus. Taxonomy (NCBI): domain Eukaryota; kingdom Metazoa; phylum Chordata; class Mammalia; order Rodentia; family Cricetidae; genus Peromyscus; species Peromyscus aztecus. The sequence goes on along the minus strand of CABHPQ010000797.1, from coordinate 55,077 downwards.
TCTGCCCACACTGCCGCATAACAGGAGTAGTGGGAACAGCTCTCAAACGCTCACAGCTTTGGGGCTGGCTTACCCACACCTCCGCCAACAGTGTTGACTCTATTGTGCCGCCCAGGCTAGGAGCAGGGCATGCTCTCCCGAGTGCTGCGGCTGGTGGGAAACAGAGGCAGCTCTCCCACCTGCCTCAGGCATTGAGGGGAGGGGGGCAAGACATCTCTCCCCCGGCCATGCCTCCATATGGCAGATGAGGGGTGCGGCTCTCCCATGCTCACAACTTTGGGACTGGCTCACCTGTGACCCCCGTCGACAGTGTCAGCTCTGCTGTGCCGCCCAGATGAGGTACAAGGCCCGCTTTCCTGAGTGTTGGAGCTGGGGAAGGGGAGGGTCAGATCCCTTGCCAGCTGGAGGTGGTAGAGGCAAGGAGGACATCTCTCTCTCCTCCCTACTACGACTCCGCAGACAAGGCAGGCCGTACCAGCTCTGCCCCTCCCATTCCCTCAGGGTTGGCTCACCCATGGCTCTGTCTACAGGGTCAACTCTACTGTGCTGCCCAGGCAAGGAGCAAGGTTAAGGTCCATTCTCCTAAGTGCTGCAGCTGGTGGGGGGTTGGGTCAGGTCCCTCACCTGCTACAGGTGTGTGTGAAGGGGAGAGGGAAGAAGGGCATCTTTCCCTCACCCAAGCCACCATATGGCAGATGAATGGGGCACCGGCGGGGCCAACTCTCCCCTGCAAACAGGATCACCGCTGTTGGGCTGCCCAGGTGAGGAGAAGGCCCCTCTCTCCTGAGTGCTTCAGCCATTGAGGAGCAGGAGGACCAGTTCTCCCTAGTGTTACAGCCAGTGGAGGGCAGGGCCAGCTCTGTTGGGCGTATCCTCTCTGCCTTGGGTGGTATCAGGAGCCTCTGACATCAGCACAGACCATGGCTGCATCAGGGTCGAGAACCTAGCCGTGGACCCCGGGCCCAGACATTTCCATGGCCCTGGGTGGTAATCAAGCCACCCACCTCAAGCTCCTCCTCACCACTCTCTCTCTCTCTCTCCAGTAACACACCGCACATTTGTTCACCATAATAGCGCCCCATCTGCCCAGCACCTTGTGGCACCAGGTGGGCCTATTTTTTTGTCCTCGAAGCTGGGGGGGGAGGGGTAGGGGACGACCTGAGTGTGGATCTCTTGGCCCTGCTCAGTCTATCATGGCGCTGGGCAGGAACATGCTTTCTCCTCGGAGCCCAGGACAGTCAGGGAAAGATATTCTTTAAGCAGAAATTGGCTTGAGGTTAACCTTGTTTAATTAGGGTTTTTTGTTTGTTTGTTTGTTTGTTTACAGTTGTGATTTATCCTAAAGAATTATTATTATTGACTTTTGGGGAAGAGGTGCTTTCAAGTTAGTCTATCTAAGGATTTTATAGTTGTACCTTTCTTGCCTCTTCCACGAGAGCAGATATCACCTTCCAGTTTCCTCGAGGACGTAAATATCTTAGAAACCAACACCACATATCAAAATCCCTCAGCTGCTAGTGTGCTGCTCCCAGAGGGTTTCCAATGCAAAAGCTACAGCCCTCAGGAAAGCAGCCTGCTAATGCCAGCCTATGACATAAAGGCCTTAGCAGGCTTCTCATGCTATACAGAACAGTTGTGACTGTCAGATTCATGGCAGGTTATCCTCCATATTGCAAGGAGAAGGTCCTTGGAGAAATCTCAGAATAATAAAGTGCACACATGATTCCTGGAGGAAGAAGGACCCAGGAAGGAACTAAGGCTCATGTGTGCTCATGTGTGGGATCCAAGTGCCCCCCAGGGTAGTCAGCTTACAGCAATGGCCCAAACCTCACCTGAGTAGAGCTTTTGGAAACCCCAGAAGAAAGTGCAGAAATCTAAAAGCAATGGATGTTTACAGAGTGTAACTTTTCAAAAGCTTACTAGGAAAGTTTTCTTTCAAATATAAATAGTCTATAGCACAGCATGCAGAAATTAACTCAAAATAATCAGACCCCAAGTTAGAGTTGACACTCCAGAAAGAAATGGGGGAATCTTTAAAACGAGAAGTTGGCAGTCACACACACACACACACACACACACACACACACACCACCACCACCACCACCACCACCACAACAACAACAACAACAGCAACAACACACCACCACACCACCACACCACCACACCACACCACTACCACCACCTCACACCATACCACCACCACCACACCACTACCACACCTCATCACCACCACCACAACAACAACACAGAATGAAATAGACAACAAGTCAGGTTTCTTGAAAATTAAGAATCTGTATCTATTCAAGGATATTTAAAAAGAAGCACCTAGCAGTGGGGAAAGTCATTTCCACCTGGTGAGAATGTTGTATCTAGAGTAGACTAGGAATTCCTACAACCGAAGAACAGCAGAAAGTCAACAGCTCGGTTTAGAAAATGGTCTGCCAGGAGCACTTCTCTGAGATGGGTCCACCAGCTACATGAAATGTAGTTCAACATCACTAGCCAATGGGAAGTGCAAACTCTCTATACATTACATGCTAGTATGAACACGTCCTTATGTAACACAGTGCTGTGTACAGCGAATACACATGATACATATTCAAACCAAACCAAAGAGAAGTCAAAAGTAAACTCCTGGCCACTCTCTTATTTCATATGCCTTTAGGCCAATCAGGAAAATGTTTAAGAATTAACTTCAGGCAATGACAGGTGTGGATGAGGATTCTGAGAACACTGGGGTCACTGTACCTTGCTGCTGGGAATGCAGTTCGGAATAGCTGCTGCAGAAAACAGTTAACAGCTTCTCAAAGGCTGACTTTGCTATATGGTTCAGCAGAAGGCAAACCCCGAAGACTAGCACACAGACCCATGGACACTTCACACTCGTGTTCAAACAGCATGATCCACAAGAGCCACGAAAAAAAAAAGCAGCCGAGTGTTCTGCAGGAGAAAAACAGAAAACCAACGGTGGCTGAACCCCTATTCAGCCCTAAAATGAATGCAGTTTGCCACATGCCACAGAGTACATAAGCTGCTGAAAACATTGCACTAAGGGAAACAAACCAGGTATTTATTTCAAAACATAAACACAAAACATAAGAAAGGCTGGGCGATGTGCACCACTGTGATCCCAGCACTCAGGAGGCAGAGGCAGCCTGATCTACACAGTGAGTTCCAGGACAGCTAGGACTGTTACACAGAGAAACCCTGTCTCAAACCCTACCCTCCCCCCCCAAAAAAAAAACCACCATAAGAAGTAATGAACAGAGACAGGAGCAATAGCTTAGCATTTAAGAGCACTGTTTGCTCTTCCAGAAGACCAGGATTCAATTCCCAGCACTCACAGCTGTCTGTAGCTCCAGTCCCAGGGATTCCAATGCCCTCTGCTGGCATTTGCGGGCACTGCACGCATGTGGTACACAAACATGCAGGCAAAACATCTGTATACACAAAACAATAAAGTAATATATATTTTCTTTATAATTTTTAAACATTTATTTTACGTATATGGTGCTCTGTCTGCAAGTACACCTGCATGCCAGAAGAGGGCATCAAATCAAATCCTATTATAGCTAGCTGTGAGCCACCATGGGATTGCTGGGAATTGAACTCAGGAACTCTGGAAGAACAGCCAGTGCTCTTAACCACTGACCCATCTCCCCACCCCCAAGCAATATATTTTTTAAAGAAACATTTAGAATAGGTAAAGTTGCAGAGGCAAGCTGAGCGGTTACCAGGAGTGAGATACGGTAAGAAGTTATTGTAGGGTACAGGGTTCCTGTCTGGGAAAGTGAAAGGTTCTAGAAATGGGGAGTGGTAATGACTATACAATATTTCAAGTGTATTTATTGCTCTTGAACTGTAGGTTTTAAATAGTTAAAATGATAAATCTATTATATATGTTTTACCATTTAGAAAAGTGTCAAAGAAGAAAAAATATCTCCCTAGTTGCATTTGTTTGTGGTTATTGAATAAAAACTATTAGTAATGCATCAGAAAAACTGAAGTTGTACAGTGGATATCATGTCCTCTCACAATAGTGTGCACATATACTCAAGCACATCCTCTCTGACTCTCAATATGTTTTTGTCAGTAAATAACCAACTCATATCCCCTCAGAACAACAGCTTAATGTACTTCTTCTTCATCTTTTCCTACTCTTGAGAAACTCATGAGTTAAATGACATTGTGTAGTCTAGGACTGCACCAACCAGTGTGCAGCCAAATTAAGCGAACTGAGTAGCTGGTGGCTGGCTTGATGGGTAACACCTCCTAAAAACACTATCTTATATTGAAAAGATGTGTTTTGTGACCAATTGCTTTTTAACATTCATTCTCATATCACAAAATTATTCGTTAGTCCATATCAGCCAAAGTTTTCTCCATTCTCGCTGTCTTCTTCGTACTCACTTGGCCTCTCAGGTTTGTGCTGGAGATTCTGTAGACATTTTCAGAGTTTGTGTCTTCATTGTTCCCCCACAGAGGCCGGGGTCATGATGCTTCTTTTAGGAAAGAATCTAGCAAGCCCATGCATCTGGTGTCCCCCACCGTCCTCCCTTGAAGCTCAGGTGGGTAGGGGACTCACAGAGTGAGGCATTTGGGTTTTCTCTACAGCCATGCTGGGAGCCTGATCCTGGCAGAGGCAGAAAGAAAGACTGGGTCTGTAGTCCTAGCATAGTTCTTCATGATGGGGAGTGAGATGCTGTTCTCTGGATACCTGGAGCAAAGCAAAGACGTTTCCTCTCACTGTTGGCACAATCTTCCCACCCCTTGCCACTTTACAAGATGGAAGTTCCTCACGAAGTTAGTTCTTCCATCTATATAAAAGCTGTGTCTGCATCAAATCCTGGACATAAATGTGTACAGTAGTGTTCTTCTAAGATGTTCTACATTGATACATGCATTTAAAAAGTGTGTGGTTCCTCCATGTAGCAAAATATTGTTTAACTCTGAGAGGAAATGATCTGTCAAGGGGCTCCGTGAGGGTTTCTACCAGGTGGAGTAAGTGCAACATTTGGGTCACTGAAAATATTCGGAATACTTTAATTGTAGAAGCCATATATTCTTCATACACCAAACCATTTGACAGCACAGAAACTCAATCTTAATTCATGAAAAATGTAAAAGTAACCAAAAAATGTATTTAAGTGGTCTGGTGATTCTGGGTAGATTGCAGAATGAGAATCTATCTGTCCAAATGTATGCAAAGCCTTTATTGAAGGGGAGGTGAGAGGTATTACAGAGGTATATGTCTATACACAGTTCAGTGTAAACACACATCTATTTCCTTGCTCTGTAAGCTGAGGAAACTGAGTACCAGTGACACCCAGTTAATTATGAGCATATGCAACCACAACTCTAGGTTTTTAATACCCCAGTCAAAGAAACTTATTAGGGAAATGATTGCTTCTAGAAATAGAAGAGGGACTACGCATGAAGTATTTTGTGTCAAAAAAGTAGAAAAATATAAGGAACAGAGAACAAAGAAGTGGAGGAAGGGAGCTGAAAAAAAAAGAAGAAGAAAGATGAAGAACACACGGTGGCAATCTCCCAGTGTCCAAGACTGGACCAACAAAAACAACCCAATAAACAGGGTAGATGGTACTTGATTGGAGCCCAAGGTGTAAGATAAACATCCTGAGTCAACACTAATGGAAAAACATTTGTAAATGAGAAACATTTAGAGAAGATACTGTATCCCATACAGAAGAATTCCAAATGATTTGTGTAGACACTTGGTCCTCAAAGGGTAAAGCGTTAAGTTCCCACTCCTTAGATGTCAGCTATGCACAGTGACCTCCTGTCAGAGAATATGCATAAATAATATACATGCTAATAAGCTCCCAAGTGAGGAAGCCTGATAAACCTCCTCTGGCTAAGGAGTTAAGGAAAGCCATGCTGATGAGAATGTGCCCTTGATGTGAGGTGCTGAATGACACTGATCTTTGTAACTTCTCACCCCAAACGCAAACCTGAATTTAAACAGGAGAAAATGGCCAACTCAGCTGAACAGAAGGTCATCTGGCAAAATTCCTAACCAGTTTTCCTGAACAGCCTCAAAGTCATCAACAAAGACCCATCAGTCAATAAGAGCTTCAAGAAACAGGGAAATGAAATACAGTGTGTATCCCAGTGGAATCTGAGAACACAGACAGCATGTTTGAAACTGCCTGAGAAAGACTTCAGAGTGTGTTAGCCAGTAGCAAACACTGATGCTGGTCCAATCCCACCAAGAGTGGAAATATGGCATGGGGATCCATCTTTCTAACATTTCTCTGTAAACAGAAAACTGCTCTTCAGAAAGTTTGGTAAGTGCATTTATAAATAACATATTCTAATGTGCTTAGCTCAAGCCAACGCTCCTGGCCTCGGATGACACTATTAAAGTAGTATAAGCTGTTGAACCAAGAACAGCTTGACAACTGTCTGCTACGAAATTGTAAGATGGATAAATATTTAAATGTTTAAATGTTTCATTCTATAATATTTCCAAAATGAGTTAAAATAGAAGCCCCAAAACAACATCAAGAATTGGTGCCATCATGTGCAAAACAATCAAGATAACCTGATGTTTTCAAGTTTGTCCCAGGTAAGGAAGCAGACACAGGGATCATCTGCTAAGCGGTGTGCTTGAGTGACAGCACTCGATATCAAAACCTCAAATGTTTGACTTTCATTTGTGTGCTCTTTTGTGTCTCCCTCCATCTTTCATTTTTTAAAATAAAATGGTGGGTAGACATAAAAGCAGAAATGCAGATAAATTCTACAGAATGGGAGGTCAATGACCATCCACTAATAAGATGGAAAAAGCCTAGGGAGGTAGTGTTAATAGACAGTGATTATCATATATATTGCATTTACATACCAAAATCCATTAGCCAAGCTACCTATCAGCTGTCACAACTACTCCATTTAAAATGCCAGTTCTGTAATATTACCAATCATTTTCATCTGTATAGATAAATACAAATCAATGGCTTTTTATATATTCTTTTAAATCTTTAAATTCATGATCTCATGAATTCTAGTTTTGAATTTTTTTTTAAATTCAGTCATCTAATGTATCACACAGCCCATAATTGCATTATGCATTGTTTCTTCTTTTTCTGAAGCAACTGTTGAAATGTTCTTTCTCCAGCAGCTTCATGGAGTGAGGACATAAGAGACAGTCATTTTCTCCACTGAAATCTAGAGCAAATACATTCTCATGACCACATGAACTTCAAAATTACCTAGATCTTTAAATGCCATCGACTTCTCAACAATGACAAAAATAAATAAATAAATAAATAAATAAATAAATAAATAAATAAATAAATAAATAAATAAATAAATAAATAGAGTAGCTCATTTGTCATAACAATGACAGTCTATCTTAGACCATTTATGATCCACAAGCCAAGTTTTCACTTTACAGCAACTGTGCTGCACCATTAACTCCCTCACAACAGAAACCAAGTCTTGGAAGAAAAGGAAATCTGTTTTCCAAAATGGCACAACCAACATTCTCAACTATGGAATGCATGCCATTGTCTACCCCAAACTGGTGGGAGGGGGGGGTTGTTGTTTTTTGTTTTTTGGTTTTTTGTTGTTGTTGTTGTTGTTGTTGTTTGGTGCATTGAGCCAGTGGGAGATTTGATTTCCAATTTTCTAACAACCTCCTTAAGATATGTGTAAAGTGAGGCTGGAGAGGTGGCTCAGAGGTTAAGAGCACTGACTGATCTTCCAGAGGTCCTGAGTTCAATTCCCAGCAACCACATGGTGGCTCACAACCATCTGCAATGAGATGTGGTGCCCTCTTCTGGCCTGCAGGCTTATATGCAAGCAGAACATTGTATATATAATAAATAATAAATAAAATCTTTTTTTAAAAAAAGACATGTGTAAAGTTAGAAATCGGGGAGATTACAAATTGGAATGGATACTACAGGGTTGCTCGTGTAGCCCTAACCACGGCAGTGAGAAAAGTAAGGTGGTTGGAGGGACTTTTCTTTCTTTTTAGAAATTATATTTGATTAGTCTGTGGTGCGTGTGTGTGTGTGTACGTGAGTGTGTGTGTGTGTGTGTGCGTGTGTGTGTGTACATGTGCACATCTATGTAGAGGTTAGAAGACAATTTGAGAAAGTAAATTTCCTTTTTCCATGTGGACCCTAGCGGTCAAACTCATCAGGCCTAATAGCAAACACCTTTAACCACTGAACCATCTCACAGGTCCTAGGAAATATTTTGCTTTAGGATTGGCTTTGACCTTGGGCTGCTAGGTAAGATGTAGTCTTAATCCTAACCAAGAAGAGGATTATGTGGGATTTTAAGCCAGTGGTTCTAGGTATATTGAATGTTAAACAACAATGTCTTCATCTGGAAGATACTTGAAGAACAAGAATTCTGAGCTCTTGATAAAGACTATAAGAGCCCACTCCCCAGGCATACCTGATGCACCACAGAAGCTGCACACATGGGGTGCAGTGACATTTGTGCAGGAAAAGACAACTTTTGAGAGGTATGAATAAATGCACTGCTAATGCCATGACATGATAGTTGACCATGGGAAGAACACCCCTTGAAAGCGGAAGTGGGGAGCAGTTCAGTGTTCTTGCGTGCCTGCCTCACTGTGCCTGCTCAGATCCTATACACTCTCATCTTGAGTTCACATAGAAATAAGACGAACACAGCAGAAATCCACCAAGACAATACAACACTTCTCCACTAGGACATGATAGATGCAATACCATCAACTTAGTTGATGTAAAGCTAAATGATGTATTCTTTGATTTTTTCTTATTTCTTATCTTCTAAGTCAGCTTGTATCAAAAATTCTTAGGAGCTAAATCATGTTTGGTCTTGTATACTTGTAAGGGAATTTGAATTTTATCTTGTTGGGTTTAGGAAATCACTGTTAGGTTTCAACAGAATACCAATGTTAGGATTATTTATTTGTTGATTCATTTTTTTTTTTTTACAAAACAATCATTACCAGACAAAAATAAATTCATACTAGTCTGATACAACATCTTCTTTCTCAGACTTTATTGCTGCATTCCAGAAGCTTCTGAGGTTGGGAGCCTCAATGAATTTACAAAAGACTTACTTCCCATATTCCCCATGTCTCCAATTTTTTAATAGTACAATCTTCCATGGGGAAAGCAATTACTTCCGTGTCAATATACCTGAAATATAAGCCTTTGCTGGATTGCTCCAAGTGAGCTTATCCGTGCTACAATATGTCAATCACTTTTCCCATTGCTGTGACTACATACCTGACAGGAAGCAGTTGGAGGGAGGAAGGGTTCATCTGAGCTCCAAGTTTCAGAAAGAATAAAGTCTCTCACAGCAAGAAAGGCATGACAGCAGCTTACGGCAACTGGCCGTATCACACCCACAATCAGGAAGCAGAATAGACTGGAAGTGGAACCCGGCAACACAACCTCAATACCTGTCCCTGTACTTCACTTCTTCCAGCTAGGCTCAACCTCCTAAGGGTTCCATAACCTCTCAAAAAGGGATCACCAGCTGGAGGTCAAGCATTCAAACATGTGAGCCTGTGAGGGACATTCCCATCCTCACCACAACCCTCAGTGTCATGAAAAGACAGGTTTGAGGTGGAATAATCCTGAAGAGACAAGGCTAGGACACATAGGAATGTTTAATTTGATGTTTTCCTCTGTATGAATCAGGAGACTCTTCAGAACTCTGATGCTGCAACTGTGAATGGAAAATGGCCGAGGGCAGGGGTCAGCCCGACACATTGGCCCACTGTGGACCAACAAAGCCTTCCCAGTAAACCGTGATGAGAACACTGGGAGCCCAGGCATCAGGGAATGGTCGGAGAGTAGGGAATGCAGTCAACCAAGGCCAACAGCACTGGAGACTGGGGGAGAATCAGTTATGATGGTCACAGGGCGTGGAAGTAGCCTGGGAGCCAAAGGTGGAGGGTGAAGTTTGACCAGTCCAGGATGGCATTTGATAACCAGATGGCTCGTGACTATTCCCAGGGAAGGTAGCAAGTGTAGTCAAAGTCCTTCAATGACTGCTTAAGGGGGAAAGTTTGGAAGCGAAGTATTATGACACTGTGTGGGGAGCAGGACTGAGAAGAGCAGGGCCCAAGGGCCTCCTGTGGTGATGGAGGACCTGCTACCTGCATTGCTGAGTAACACTGCTGTCATCCATATGTGACAGTGTGGCTGGGGATATGCTTTTAATGCTAGGTAATATATTTTAATTCATACTTAAAGAGACACATAAAAATAAAGACACAGCAGTTTGTAAAACACAGATATAGAGTGTAAAATATAATTCCTGTGATATCCAAACTAATCTATTTACAGTGCAGAGTATTTATATTTTCTGTGATATTTTTATTATTTAAAAAAAAATCACCAAAAGGCTGGCAGGCTGGCTCTGTGGGAAAAGGTACTAGCCTTCAAGTCTGACCATTTGAGCTGCTCGTTAGGATTCAGACATCAGAAGAAGAGAACCACCACCTGCAAGTTGTCCTCTGGCCCACACACATAGAAATAAAAAAATTCATAAATAAATAGTAATAAAATATTTCATTTTAATTGTTTTTAAAATTTACTTCGTGGGTGTGAGTGTGGAGGTCAGAGGACAACTCCCTAGGAATTGAACTCGAAGGTTGTCAGACCTGGTGGCAGGTGTCTTTATCCACTGAGTCATCTCTCTGGCTCACACATATATTTTTAAAAAGAAGATTACTGAATACACAAACCGCTTGAAGTGATTTTTCTTAATTCGAATTTAGAAGTTCTTCAAAGCCTAGGAATTCCATTATGATGTAAGGTTAAAATTACACACTTATTCTGCCTCTGTTCCTCCTTCTATACCAAATTTGACCAGTGTGATGGCTGTTCTTAGTTTCAACTGGGATTAACTAAAACCCAAATGGCTGGGCACACCTGTGAGGGATTTTCTTTTTCTTCATTAAATCATTTGAAGTGGGAAGAGCCATTTCAAACCTGGATCTTTGAGGTTGGAAAATCCACCTTTAATCTGGGCCACCCCTCCTGCTTGCAGCCTATGTAACATACATGGAAGAAGAAAGCTTGTTATCTTTTCCTGCTTGCTCTCACTTTTGACAGCAAGTCCATTCCTTCATTGACATTAGAGCCTACTTCTTCCAGATTCCAGTGTATACCAAAGACCAGCTGAGACATCCAGCCTCATGATTGTACTAGCTGGACCACAGCCTGTAAGCCATCATTCTAATAGACCCCCATATACATATACATATATGTATGTATTCATATATATACATATATATATATAATCTATAAGTTCTGTTCCTTCAAAGCAATGGTTCTCAACCTGAGTTCATGATCCCCACAGGGGTTACATATCAGATATTTACATTATAGTTCATAACAGTAGCAAAATTACTGTTATGAAGTAGCAATGGAATAATTTTATGGTTGGAGGTCACCACAACATGAGGAACTGTATTAAAGGGTCGCAGCATTAGGAAGGCTGAAAACCACGCTCTAGAGAACCCTGACTAATACAGCAAGCCATCCAATCAACATCACAGTCAGAACGACAAAATGATAGTGAAGATGTGGGAAAGGGGAACTCTACATGGTTAGCAGGAATGGAACCTAGTCCAGCAACTAAAGAAGTCAGTACGGAGTTTCCTCGACAAACCAAAAACCTGAGCAACCCAGTCATGCTGTTCCTGGGTCTTTCTTTCCCTAAAGGATTCTAAGTCAACACACAGCAGAGATCCCTGCACACTATGTTTACTGCAGCACTAGTCACCGCCAGTGAGCTGTGGAATTAGCCTGTCAACAGAGGAATGGGTAAAGAAAATGTGGTATATATACACGATGGAACTGTATCCAGCCACAAAGAACAAAATTACATCATTTGCAGAAAAAAATGGATGCAACCAGAGATTATCATGTTAAATGAATTAAGTCAGAGGCAAACTCAAACACCGTGTTACCTCTCATTTTCAAATCTTAGATCTCATACAGACACATGACTTGAAAGTAGAAGTAAAAACGTCTGGGGAAATAAGGAGGATTAATCAGAGGCTGGAGGAGGAGTAAAAGGGAAGGGGTAAGGTATAGGAAGAAATGTTCAAAGTATCTTGTATGCTTCTATAAAGATGACCTTATGATCCCAGAACCATATAATGAGTATACTTAATAAAAATTGAAACCATACAATAAAATGTAGAGAAAAATATAAGATTGTCTTTAAAAGAGAAAATGAGGGAAGTACAAGGGGAAATGAGATTGACATTTTATTTTAGTTATATTTTCTGTCCATGAATAGCTACACTGGCTACAAATAAAAAAGAAAACACAAGGAGTTGGATAAAGCATACACATCGTATATTATCATTTTAGAGATATGTAAAACCATAGCGGGTATCATATGATAGGAAACTTACTGAGGGGTAAATTTTTAGAACAAGAAATGAAGCAGGTTAAAAGATGTATAGACAGAGGATGGGTTAGACCCTTTGTTCATGTCAATGGAGGTTCAATTATTAAGTGTGAGCATTTTAACATTCACACTTGTGTTGACCCTGGGGTTGGACTGAGTAGTGAGCAGTGCTAAGAGTGTCCCTCATCATATTCTTGCAGGTGATTGTCATTAGGTCAATGAAGCTGATGCCCAGGGAACCTCATAAACCCAAAGCGAAGCTTTCCAAGGGTTGTCACCCCACACTCATTTGGCACAGAATTGAAGCGCTACACTTTCCTATTGGTTTGTTTTGTGGTGCTGGGATCAACTCGGGACCTTGTGAATGCCAGGCAAGTCCTTTTCCATTCACCGTCATGCCCAGCCCTAGAAGTTTTTCAAAAAATGTCTTCCTGTGAAGCCCAGGCTGGTCTTGAACTTATCATGTCTCTGCCTCCACCTCCAGAGTGCTGTGCCGCTACAGCATGTGCCGCTAGAAGGCCTGCTCTATGTTTTCTCTAGTGAAATACATACCATCATAATGCCTTTAAAAACTACACTATTCACTTGCTGTTAGTATTCGGCTCTTTTGAATCCTGAAGAGTGGATGACAAGTAAGCCTTTTTTCACATGCCCCATGAATATTTTTGTGGGTTCTTTCAGTCATGTCAGAGACAGAGGTTACAGTAAGTTCAGTCCTTTTTTTCATTAATTATAAATGCTCAACCAATAGCTTAAGCTTGTTTTTTTATAAATATTTTTATTGTATAATTAATTTAATTTTACATATCAGCCACGGATTGCCCTGTCCTCCCTCCTCCCACCCACCCAGAGCCTTCCCCCCAATCCACCCCCCATTCCCACCTCCTCCAAGGCAAGGTCTCCCCTGGGGATTCAGCCCAGTCTGGTAGATTTAGTTGAGGCAAGTCCAATCCCCTCCTCCCCGCACCGAGGCTGAGTAAAGTGTCTCAGCATAGGCCCTAGGTTCCAAAAAGCCAGCTCATGCACCAAGGACAGGTCCCAGTCCCACTGCCTGGGGGCCTCCTAAAGAGTTCAGACTCATCAACTGTCTCACTTAACCAGAGGGCCTTTTAACTTCATAGTAAAAATGCATAATGTACTTCAAAAATATGCAAATAGGGTTGTAGAGGTGCCTCAGAAGTTAGGAGCCCATGTTCTTCCAGAAGACCCAGGTTTGATTCCCAGCACTCACATTGTGGCTCAAAACCATTCTTAACTCCAGTTCCCAGGAATCCAATGCCCTCTTCTGACCTCCTCAGGCAACAAGCATACATGGTACACATATACACATGACACATGTCGGCAAAATATTCACACACATAAAATAAATAAATCAAAAACTATAAAAGTAGGTCTGGGACTCAGGTTCAACTGGTAAAGTGTTTGCCTTGCATGCACAAGGACCTGGGTTCCATCCCTAGTACTTCATACACCGGGTGTAGGGGTGTACGCCTGCAATCTCCGGACTCGGGAGAAAGAGGCCGCAGTGTCAGAAGTTCAAGATCAACTTTGCTTGCACAGAAAATTCGAAGCTAGCCTGGGGTACAAGGGACCCTGTTTCAAAGTGAAATGGAAATGTTCAAGACAAGAAGGACACCTTCCAGTTTTCTCCAGATGTACCTACGGCCACTTCATAATGACAATGATCTGTTCAACCCAACTGCAGTATAAACTAAAGGATTTTTGTCAGAAAGGAATCAGTTATTTTAATTCACACAGAATCCAAAACATAAGAAATATATTTCTTCCCTGAAAATTTTACCTGGATTATTTTGGGTAAACAATGCATGTTATACTTAATATTGTCAAAATGGAGAGGAAAACAGAATTCTCTGGTTGGTTAGAGACTAGTGAGATCCAGGCATTGTATCATACACCTGTAATCTCATCATTTAAGAAGCTGAGACAGCCAGCTGTGGTGGCGCATGCCTTTCATCCAAAATTTGGGAGGCAGAGGCAGGTGGATCTCTGTGAGTTCAAGGCCAGCCTGGTTACAGAGTGAGTTCTAGAACAGGCAGGGCTATTACCCAGAGAAGCCCTGTCTCGATAAAACAACAAAAGCAGCTGAGACAGGGGTCTTGCAGGGAGTTCAAGGGTGGAGACCCTGTCTAAATTCAAAACAAAAGGTAAAGCATTCTGAATTCCACACAAGAGAAACCTCTATTGACTGGGGAAATTTTCAGAGTGGTTTCTGGAGGCTTGCCTAGGCTTTCAGGGATGACAAGAAACAGTTTATGAAATAATAGACTTGCAACATTTCATTCCAAAAGAGACTAAAAAATCTGCACCAAAGTCAAAGCAAGCTCAAAGTCACTGCTGGACTCGGGCCTCCTGCAGAACTGGGCTTTTCCACGAAGCTGGGGAGGAGAACAAGCCTCAGTAGAGCATGTGAGAAAACTTACACGTCACTCCCAAGTTCATCTTTGGTGGAGAGGCGGGGGCTTTACTTCAATGGAATATTTGACACACGGGCTCAATTGTTCCCCTCTCATATTTTGCCTAAATTATAACACTTAAACTGTGCAATCATTTCCTTTACTTATAAATAGTCTTTTAAAGGAAATCAAAGTCTGACAAGGCTTGGACTGAGCTGCATCTTAAGCTTGGGTGACGCCATCAAACGTCCGTTCATCACGCTCCTGTTAACTCCCAAACCACAGGCTCCGCCCACAGCAGCCACTCATGACCAGCTTTTCCTCATGTTTCAACTCAGACTAAAGCTGAGAAATCTACAGAGAACCTCTTTTCGGTTTAAGCTCTTGGGTCCACATTGTGTTTCTGTCATGGGAGCGATGACGAGAGGGAGTAATTAAAAGCCCACTGAATGTGCCAGGGTTAAAATCACAGGCTGTCCTCATTAACAGTCGTTTACCTAAGGATACTGCCAAAGAATTCTTCCAAAGTCTGAAGAGAACAAAACGGGGGGGGGGGGAGCTAATAATTCAAGAGAACCATTTATAAATATTTCATATTACAAGTATGATTTCCTTTTAATTCACTGATGCTGCCCATAGGAGAAGAATTCAACTTAGTAAGTAGAAGTTCAAATATTGGTTTTTTTCCAGTGTTCCTGTGTGTATGCATGAGTGTGTATTTTAAAGTGGGGGGGGGGATGTCCTCCCTAAATCCAGAGTAGAAAAAGAAATAGGAAGAAAAAAATCAGAGCCATTTTGCTAATTGTCTTTTTCCTGCTGTTTCCATGGTAACGCTGTCTGCCAGACTTCTCTGCCGAGTGACAGTCCAACAATTCACACACTACACCCTTTCAAGTGCAGTGAATGGCCGTGAAAGAGGCCGGACGGCACCATTCAGGAAACATGTGACATCCACTCAATGCCGCACCTTTCATCCACAGCTTCCAAATTGCAGTTAATTTAATTCTAAACAAATGGCTAAGGGGTACAAATGAGGATTAGAAGGAAAAGAACATCTTGAGCTGTAATGGGGATGGTTTGTGTGCAGAACAATACAGCGCTTTCTTCCCTTGCCAAGAAGGCTGGATGCAAAGATGGACTTTCCCTCGGCTCCCGGGCCTTCGGCCTCAGCACCCAGAGTGAAGCCACAGCAGAATGTGTCTTGGCAGAGTTTCTGTAGGTGCCTTCCCATGTGGAAACGCAGCTGATAAAGTACTAATTTAGCACGTGTACTATGCAGTGAGATACGGGATCATATCTTCGACACATGGGTTTTGGTGAAGTTCTATTTTCTTCATTTTTTTTTTTTTTACAACCTTCAAAATCCCGGCTAAGAGAAGCAGAAAAAGTTTCTTGTAACAGCACACATGACATTATCTTCGTGCAGTCCAAAATGGCAATGTGCTTTCTGTGTTTGAATGTCGGCAAAACAGGCCACAGTCATTTGAAACACAGAAGTAACAAAGAACAAGTAAAATGTGGCTCTATACTCCAGTTCACAGTATTTGGTTGAAGGAATTATGATAGCCATCCGTCAGGTTCATGTAATCCCTTAAATGTCTCTGAAAACTCTGGGAAAGTCATTTTTAAATTGGTATTTCAATGTTTTTTAAATTGAGGAACTGCATTTTAATCTATTGGCTGCCCTTATTTATAACACTATCAAGAAGAAGAAAAAAGTCTGAAGATACAATAGTCATATAACCTTAAAATTTAGCATTCCATGTCACAAATTTGCCTGTAAGTCTGTCCGTGTTTCCTCTGTTCGGTTTAGCTTTCTGAGGGACCATTCTTATCTGTGTTTACTGATCCTTGAAAACGAACCCAAATCAACTTGGTTATTAGCATGTCTTCACGGCAGGTGGACTCTGACATGTGAACGGACCCGTCACTTATCATCAGTGATTTCCCCTCTGCCGTTTATGTAATGTGCTTCTAATCTCAGAGTTATCTGAAACCACGTCTGTCTGTGGCAAGTTTTGGTGGCTTTCCACTCCATAGTACTGTGAGAAGGACCACTTCTCCTTAGCTCTGGTTTATCGATTATCAAATAATCTACAAAGAAATGAGGCTTGTATTAACTTTGACTTCCAAGTGGATCAGGCCTTGGGCTTAGGCACAAACTGCCCTCTTTCAGACACTTAAAGGATGCCACAATCAGTATTCTATGTGTTTGATAAAGGCCTTAGCATTCTTTCTCCTACTTCATTTCCTAATGTGTAGGATCCCTGGCATGTACAACTTGCAGTTGCTGACCAGGACAAAGTCCATTTTTCTCATGGGAAAAATCTAACATCAGACATTTCCTTGTGAACAAGCTATGCTCAGGGCAGAGGTTTGGGCAAAGAGACAGTACTATTATTTCTGAAAGTTTTGTAATGCTCCTTGAAATCTTATGAAAGGGGTGGAAACAGATGCTTTCTGAGAATTCCCAGGAGCCTGGTGCTATCACAAGGCTAAGACTCTGAAACATCCAGCCATGGGCAGAGGCAAACAGCTTGCAGTTGCCTGGGTGCCACATAATGCCCCACCAACGCAGGCATTGTAAAGTTTGTATCACTGTGGAATTAAGGCAAAGCAGGGAGATTTCAACTTGTAAATAAGAAAGGCTGCAGTCAGTCTCGTTGAAGCCCACCTCTGTGTGTATTGGCCTTCTTGGGGAAAAGAAAATGCAGCAGTAACCACACTGTTAATGTTCCTTTAAAAAAAAATCTGTGAATTGCAGCCAGTGTTCTAAACAGGGGGCAAAAATCAATATTAAATGCCTTGAAGTCCTCTGCTGAGGAAGCATCATGGGTGAAAGACATCATTAAAAGAAAGTACTGAAGAAAACTCACAGTCAGGAAGCAGAGTGGCCCAATAGGCTGTATCTACTCATTTGCTTCTCTATACTATCTCAGGGACCTTTATCTTTAGGAGAAGATATTTGAAATAGATTTCAAGTTTAAAAAATAAAGACATCACTTTGATTGTTTTCTCATTTGTGTGTGGGAGGGCATATGCATACCTACATGTTGGTGTGTGTGTGTGTGTTTGTGTGTGTGTGGCGCACATTCATGTCAGAAGTTGACATCTAGAGTTTCTTTCAATTACTCTCCACCTTATGTTTGGGGACAAGGTCTCTCATTGAACCCAGAGCTCACAAATGGGTTAGACTAGTTGACCAGCAAGCCACAGGGATCCTCCTGTCTCCACCTACACAGTGCTGGCACACAGGCATGTGCCACTGTGCCCAAATTTTCACTTGGGTGACCTAGATCCACACACAGCTGTACAGCAAGCCCTTTACCAGCTGAGCTGATTCTCCAATGCTCAATAGCATTGCTTTGAATATAACAATGTAAAGGTGTACTAGGAAAATGCCATGGCCCATTGTTCGTCCCTGCTTGGGGTATATGTAGATAGCAGGTGTTCTAGTTGCTTTCTGTGGCTGTGATAAATGTTCTGGCCAAAAGCAACTTGGGAAGGAATGGATTACTTGGTTTACACTACTTATTTACTTACTTATCTCTATGTAGGATGAATCTACTTCCTAACACGTTATCTCAAATACCCGTATTTGACTAATTAGCTCTTGGTTACTTGGGCTTTTATTTCCTATGAAGTTTCTTTTCAACTATTCACATACTTTGACATTTTTAGAAAGTAACATGGAGAAGAAAACCTTGAATTATCCATGCTGAAGAAATTACTAATGCAACTATTTTGAAAAGTAGTGGGAAGTAGGGATTTCACCTTGACACATTGACTGTAGTGATGCCTCCTTCCTTTTTAAAGGCATAAGTGGAATTCCTTCCTAAAAGTGGTTTGTGTGAATAATTCAGTCTCACAATAATCACTTGAAGATGGTTGCTATAGCAACTCACATATGACAGGCAAGTAAATACAGCCTTAGCTAACTTAACCAAGATCATAAAACTCAAGATTTGAAACTGGGTACCATGGCTCAAAAATACGGAGCCTTTAATGCAACAGTTTTATGACCTACTTAATCTCATTTTGTTGTTGCTGCTGGTTTTCTGTGTTAAAATTTATTTTTCACTAAATTGAGGTTTCTCTCAGTATTGTTTATATTGAGGGTAATTGGCAGGGGTGGGAGGGAGATAAAACAGGATGGTTTGATAGTTATCAGAATGCATTATTTATATGAAGGAAACAGTAAAAGAATAAATCTGATTTTAAAAGTTAGAAAAGCATAGATCTTGGAGAGTTGGCTCAGCTCCTAAGAGTGCTTACTGCTCTTGCAAAGGAACTGAGTTCAGTTCTCAGCACTCATGTTGGCGGTTTGCAACTTCTTATAGCTCTAGCTCTTAATGATCTTACTTTTTTTTTTTTGCCTCCATGAGCACTGGCAGGCATGTGTGAATACACACACACATGCACATGCACTAATATAATAAAACAAATCTCTTAAAAAGTTAGAAAAACAGATTACCTTAATTGCAGTAATAGATACGAGAACATAATGAGTTGAATAAATAACATAGAAATAAATACAAAAGGCCCTGACAGTTGGATATGCTTTTAATGACTATGTGACTCATATTGATTTGGGTATTCATGTGCACTCGACTGCCCTCTGCTGTGTTTATCTCACACCTCAGACTTCTCCTGAGTTGCTTTCCTTCTGAAACTCAGGCCTCAGAGGTCCTGTCAATGTTGGTCTGTTAACAAGAAGCACTCCCAATCTGTGGTTCCAAAGCTCTCTTTCTGGTGTCCTTGTTGAGAGAGATGACATCAGCTGATTGCTCCTCTGTAAAGTGTTTTCTATTCCCTACAGATTCTTACTCGAGTTTCTCCTGTTTGAGATTCTTCTTGGACATGTTCTTTTTGACCATTTTGTCATCCCCACTCTATCCATCATACACTCTGGAAAAGATACACCTATAGCCACCTCATCCTATGCTCTGTCTTTCCTCTTTCTGGCATCCTTGTTCATGTCTTGGGCTCTAGGGAGCATTTGTAGACATCTACATCCTTGGTGCAGTGCCAATTTACCCAGTACTATCTCATCTGTGGCGTATCCAGGCACCTGGGCATCAATTTAAGTCGCTTTGTTTCTTGTTTCTAGAAATTCTATCTCATTTTTTCTCTTATCTAATGCTTTTATAGTTGTACGGCCTTCTCACTTGTTAAAAAACAGACTAAAATATTTCTACACAGAAATGTATACACTCCTTTCTTAATAATTTTTCCCAAATGGATATTTGGTAGTATAAATCTACTTTTCTCTTCTTTGTGACTTTTTTGGTTCATAGGGGTTGTCTTCAAGCCTGTGAGAGGGGATCTTGGCCTGTGAATCCACACTTAGCCTGAGTCCTAACACAGGGAGATTAGAAGACCAGTGAGGGAAGCTTTCTACAGACAGTGTTTGCTTTGCAGTACTGCTGGCCTGGGGCCACTTTGTCCTCTGAGACATTTCATGAATTCTCTGGATTGCAGACTTAGAAGAGGAGGCCGCCCAGACAGAAAGACAGACTTTTCTGTTTGCTTAGTACTTACTGCCCACTGATTTCAGCACAATGTATGCTTTGAAGAACATACCAATATTTTTGCTTCTATCTTTTAGTCTTTACTCAGTCTCTATAGCATCTTCTTGTTGATTTATGTGTTTTTGAGACAGGGTCTCATTGTGTTATGTAGCCCTGGATGGCCTGGAACTAGCTATGTAGATCACATTGATCTTGAACTCACAGAGATCCACCTGAATGCTGGGATTATGTGTGCACTACTACACCCAGCCTTTTTTAGTTTTTAGTGTAGATAAAATTGCTTTTTCTTTTCTGTGTTCTGCAACATAGAAATTTTTTACTTGGGGCTGTATTTTCTAATCTGTATAATGAAAAATAACTTTTTTTCTACTTAGAGTAATCTTAAACAACTTATTTTAAAGAACTTTAAACACATATACATACATATCACTATGTTCTTATACAGCTATGAAAACAAAAATTGGAGTTCAGAGTTCATGAAAGGGAAGGAAAGGTCAATACTCCTGAATTTCAGCTGGGGCCCCTCAAAGAACCATCTGCAAACAATTGGGATGGGTTGGAAACAGAGTAGCTGTGGTTCAATCCTGATGTGCATCAAACTGGCCTGCCTTGCCTTAGCTACTGGGCAGATTTAACAGTAAGTCCTCTAAGGAAAACTGTGTTACTCAGATTTACACATTATAGTTTTTTCATGCACAATGTCCAGAACTCATTGGCCTTCCTTCCTTCTTTCTTTCTTCCTTTCCTCCCTCCTTCCCCTCTCCCCCTCTTTCTTTTTTTTTTTAATTTATTCTGAGACAAGGTTTCTCTGTGTAACCCTAGCTGTCTGGAACTCACTCAGTAGACCAGGCTAATCTTGAACTTAGAGATCCACCTGCCTCTGCCTTCAGAGTGCTGGGATTAAAAGCATGCACCACCATGCCTGGCTTCAGTAACATTTCTAATTATATCAGGACATGATTTCACACAACTGAGAACCAGGAGAAGAAACAAATAATAAGAACAAATGTAAAACAGACCGATAGGAAATCCATATTAGAACTTATTACACAGACGTTGGGATACTAATAATTAACATGTGGACAAAATTAGATGCAAGGATGTGAAACATATGAAAGAGTGCTAAAGTGTACAAGAATCAAACATTCAGAACTTGAACATGCAGTCATCAGAGCTAAGTGCTCTGTAGATACAATGTGAAACTGCACACAGCTAAAGAGAAGATTAAGAAACAGGAAGATGGGTCAGAAAAAAATATCCAGACAGGATTTAGAAAAGGTAGAAACGTTTTGAGAAAAGAGGTAAGACAAGGTTCAAATGCTTAGCATATGCTTCTGTGAACTGAGAAAAGAGTAGCAAATAGAATTGGGTAGAAAACAGACTTGAAGAAACAATGACTACCAGTTTTACAATAAAAAAAAAAAGTCAAGAATTAACCAGCTCAAAATGATATCACAATACAAACAGAATGGACATCACAGCAGTGACTATATTAGTTAATTGATTTTGAGAAAAGCCTTAGATGAATACCCAGAAAAGCAATCTGGTCATTACCATTATTATTATGAATTGCTTTATTAGAATGTTCCTCTTAGAGAATTTGTTGAAAATTTTGGTGAATTAATTTAGAAAAAGTACATAGTAGTATACTTCCTAAGATTGATTTTAAATACTAGCCTCTTATGGTTATGTTTCATTACATATTGCTGAAATCTGAAGTTATTACAAATCAATGGGCACATCTGCTGGATATGGCACCATGTCTCCAGTTCTCCACCAAGATCCTGAGTGACCCGTCCACTCTTGGCATTTCTCCCAGTCTGCTGCAAGTCCATGCTACCCTCCCTGCCTCGGTACCACTGCCTCTGGTACAGCAATGCATCAGCCTCTCCCACGTGTCTATATTACAGCTTTGCCGGGCTGCCATCCATTCTCAAAGCTGCACCTGACTCAGTTTTTTAAAGGTTGAACTTTGAGAACCTGCCTACTTGCCCAAAGCCTTCAGAGCATCAAGGCATCTCACAGGTAAGTCTTCCTCGGGGCCTGAGAGCATCTCAGGGTAGTTCTTTCTCATTAACCTCTCTGTCTCCAGCAGCTCTTTAATACAGGTGTCTTCTTTTTAGTATTATTGTTAATTTTCACACACTGTGTCCCTCTTAAGATCTGGCATGCGTTATCTACTCCAGGCTTGTCCTGGGTAACCCTCTCCGTTTCAAATACCAGCTTCACCCTGACATCCTCTTTGCTCAAAAGAAAAAGTCAGGATTTCCCAGCCCTTCGGCAGGCTGCCCGAAATTCTACAGGCCTTGTCATTTGCTCAGGGCAGGTTCTCCTGCTAGCCCCATTCACTCTACTGCCATCATTATTTATCACTGTACCTCGTAATCAGCAGGGGAACCTCGTGAAAAGTGTATTTCATAAATGCCTAAATAAACAAATAATAAGGAGCAAGCTGCAGCAAGATACCCATGAAGATACCTATAGTGTGGCCTGATTTACATTAAAGAAAAAAACCAAGCTAAACACACACACACATACACACACACACACACACACACACACACACACACATGCTCACATACACATATGAATGTCTTAGGAAAATAACGTAGCACATTCTCTACCACAATTATAGTAAAAGCATGTCACTTAACCATTCACTCAAATGAGCTTACAGGCTGGATTAAAATTCCTGCTCCTGTCTGTCATACCTGCACAGAACAGCAGAGCACCTGGAGTTTCAGAAGCTCTTGGAGACCACTTCCTGGAGGGGCCGCGAGTCCTAGGTATAAGCCTGTTTGATTTTTTTGTGACATTCATTCCTCCCTGCTCTTAGCATGTGGTGAGACACAGAGCTAGAGAGAGAAAATTCTACAGCTATGTTCGAAACAATTGCAAACTTTCAGAGGTACAAATGGTAACACAAAGATAATATTCAGATTTTTCCCCACCAGATAATTGAGAACTATATACATTTTTACATAAAATATTCATAAGTTAGACTATATATTTTAATTCTACTTCTTTATCATCTATCTATCATCTATCTATCTATCATCTTTCTACCTGTTTGGTTTTTTTTTGACTATCTGCTTATCTATTGTTTTTGTTTTGGAGACAAGGTCTTACTATACTGTCCTTAAACTTGCAATCCTCCTGCCTCAGTATCGTCCGCATTGGGTTTAAATGTTTATTTTGAAGCACAGGATTCTACATTTGGAGGCTGAAAGAATGTCAAGGTTATCTGGATACTTTGTCTGAACCTCTCCTTCACTTCATCACCGAATGACCCTATTTTCTAGACAAGACATCTTCAGTCACCCCACCTCAGAATTTTTTAAGATTGCCTCTTGTAGTTCCCATCACAGCATCAGCAGCAAGTCCAAGTCTTCTCCCTAAGGGCCAATGAATGTCTGAAAATCAGTACTTTGGTTACCTCGAAATCTTCTCCCTTTGCCACCACTTAAAAATCCTTAATCTAGATAAAATTGGACCAAAAGGGAGTTTGTGTTTTTGAAACCGTATGCAAATGCACTCATTTTCACAATACAATTTTTCTTCATAAACATTCACCTGTTCTCACTAGTCAAAAACTGAGCTCTTGTTATACAATACGATCGTAATATGTATGAAGATTTGGAAGGACTGGATGGCACAAGTGTCACTTTCTTACTCTGTCAGTTTGGAACTGTCCCTTCGGTTAGTGTGCTACTGTTGGCTGTTCTGTTCTGTTCTGTTCTAAGCCTGAAAAGAAGTGAGCCGCATCCACTGTCTGACAGTGAAACAAGTTTTGTTTCACCTCGTTTGATCAAGTTAGTTCTTTGACACTTTTCAAACCACCTTATGACGCATTCTGGTCACCCTCTTTGTCATCCTCTTTGTTTTCCACTCACTCTCAACCCCTTCCTCCTCCTACCTATGTGTCCCTGCCCCAGATTCCTGACTTGCGATTCTGTTGTGTGACCTATTTAACTAAGGCCGTTGTGTGAGCCCTGGATTGGGATTCTCCACTGGAGCCTGGTGGGGTCATCAGTGGGTACACAGCTGAAGGCAATGAGGACTCCCCCTTTGTGATTCGAGATAAATATGCTGCCCGGTCAGAAAGCAATTAGAGACTTTGAAGAAACTAAGCCGTGGCCGATGCTAGTGTCCTTGGCAGGGACAGAGTGACACCATGTGGAATAAAAGAGAATAGAGCCACTACATAGTCACAGCCTGGAGCTGGAAGCAAGTGGCTTTGGGCTTCGACACTGAGAACATGAGTGAAGAGCAGGTAAGGACAGCTCCAGGAGCCACGGCAGTGAGGGTGGACTACCCACACCTCGTGGAGACAAAGTGCCTCAGTTAAACAGAGAACAAGTTGGCTCCTGGTCACTTGCCGTCTGTCTAACATGTAGAATGGAGCTTGTTACTCAACGTACTTAACAGCTGTCTGCAATGGCTTCAGATTCACATGTTCATTATATTTAATCTTTGCCGAATAAGAGACTTCAGTATAGTATGCCCTTTTCTGCTTTTCCTTCCCCCCCCCCTTGTATTCTCCCGACTCCTGTTTTTCTTTTTCCCTTTCCTGCTTGCCTTTCTTCCTTTATTTTTCTTCCCCTCTTTCTTTCTCCCACCTTCCTTCCCTCCTTCTTTCCTTCCTCCTCTCCTTCCTTCCCTCCCTCTCTCCCTCCCTCCGTTCCCCAAACATGAGAATGTTTGTACCGAGATCTAAATGAAGAATTAGAAGCAAATACCATTCAAATCTTTATCTTAACTCAATTCTTAAAGACACTGCTTGAAAGTCGTGTTTCTTTTTAAAATATTTTTAGAACTATGTTTAATGAGATGAAGAGCTGGATCAGTCAGTAAAAGTACTTGCCACCAAGCCTGACAGCCTGAGTTCAATCCCCAGCACTCAAAACTGGCTTCCACCAGTTGTTTTCTGACCTACACACACATGCACACACACACACACACACACACACACACACACACACACACACAAATAAAACAAATGTTAAAAATTAAGAATATGTTGAGGAAAGAAAGTACATTGCCACACTGGAGTATCTGAGTCTGTTTTCCCCCAGACTGCTGCAGCACATCTTGGGGATGTGAGCTCTGGTTCATCTGCTTTCACACAGCTTGGTGTATGATGACCAAAGCGCTAGAGATACTGGGGACAGATTAAGCCAGAGACACTGAGGACAGATTAAAAGTGAGTATCACACAGGCAGGGCCTGGGTAGAAGCTAGATGAAGACACAGGGTTGGCATTGGGGATAAAGATACAAGGGAGGCCCTATTACAAGACTCCCCATGATTTTCCTTTACTTCCTGTTTCTATTTTTATATAAATGTAAAAGCTTCTTATTGTAGCACAGTAGGCAAAAATGGAGAGTATTTTTAAGGACAACAATGTGGTGAAACAGATACTTTAAATCCATGAGACTTAATTCCATTTTGTAAGAAAATTTAAAGAACACTTGATAGTTGGTTTTTTCATTTTGTATAGTAGACATTCATGTAAAATAGAAAAAAAAAACTACCATGAAAAAATGTCACCATGACTGAAGTGATGTCATTTTTGTTACTAAAGTGTTATTAACAATTATTTAACTCACTGAGTGCCATGTGCAAGGCCACTCAGCATCACACTCAGACTGTGTTTGCAGAACTGCATATTCAAGACCTACCAAGTCGTTCTGGGACAGATGACAAACAAGGACAGTGAAGCTCAGTGGGACAGGCTAACTGCCATGTTTATGTGATTATGAAGTGGCATCCTGGGATTCTATTTGCCTGTAAAACACAAGTGGCCGTTATCCCATGCTGTGGGCAAGGCTTGTTGGTCATTAGCAGAGTTGAGTACAAAGTAAGACCTTGTCCCACCTCTACATTAAGCCTTAGCGAGAGGGTCTTTCATCATGTCTGACTCCTTCCTTCTAGCTACATACTTGTGTTCCAAAGATCTTCTGCTGGAGTAGTACGTTTGTTAAGAGAAAGTAATTAGTATGCAATGAATATGAACATTTAAGACAATGACACTTGATTGATTTACAGGTAAATTTTTACATGTTTTCTCTGTTGAAAAGACAAATTTTTTTCTACCTCTGTGCTTTCAGGAATGGGGATTCCTTACAGGGTAAAAATGAGGTGCAGAGCTGTAAGTGGGTGGTCTCATCAGGACACAGTGAGAAGTGATGGGGTTCCCCTTAATCTAGAAGGACAGAACTGTGGACATTCGTTTCGGGGAGTGGACAGAGGCAAACATTGCTAATAGTTACTGTCATTCCTTTCTGTTTGAAATATTGGAAACATCTTTGTTGTTGTTGTTGTTGTTGTTGTTGTTGCTGTTGTTGTTGTTAAGACAGGGTCTCACTGTGTCCCAGCTGGCCTCAAACTTGTTGTATAACTAGGGATGATTTTGAACTCCTGATCTTCCTACCTCAACCTCCCAAGTTCTGGGATTGCAAGTGTGAGCCACCACACTCAGCTTCTAGAAACATCATCTCACTCTGCAATCCAGCTGTCATAGCTGCACAATCCTTACACCCATGTGAAGAGGTAGGTGCGATCTACCCTCAGATCTGCACTGAGATTTATATTTAGAAGGGTAATTTTAAAGTAATTTAAACTGTCTTTCTATATAAAAATTGTGAAATCATAAATATTTTAGTAATATCTAATGATTATTAAACACTGTAATTCATTTCTGACTTTTCTCTCCAGTCCTTTCACCCATCTAACTTAAGGGATAGCTTGAAGAGGAAGTAAAGAGAAGCCAGCCTAAGAGGAAGCTTAGCAAATTTCATTCAGAACCTAATGAGTCAGGCTCTTAACATTTACTATCACAAATGAATTCTCTAAAAGGGTTGAAAGCTGGTGTGAGATGTGGGTATCAATAAACTTTGGTTTCAGCATCCATGGGGCTCTGCATTGGTGACTCTGATGACTTAAATGCATATCAAGAGCTTGAAATCTGAGAAAAGACAATTCCAGACTTAGGTTCAGCCCAGGGAAACTCTGAACAATACAGAATGCAAGAGCAAAGCTTGTAATCCATACTTTTTCACAAAAGTTCATTTGGGTTACATTGGCATCTTTATTATTCTAAATTAAATACAGTATATTTTGAACTTAAGAAAATAACTGAATTAATTCCAAGTAATGATTCATGAAGAAAACTTGAGTTGTAGCTGGTTTTCTTTTCCAGAGAGAGACTTGCTTTCTTTTATTCCAGCCCATCTTGGATTGCCAGGTAAAATAATACCCAGATTTATGTGTTTCTCCCTGAATGGCTTCTCTCTGAAATGCCAGGGAGTAGTTTTTCTTTTAATACCAAGTTCAAGGAAAATTGAACACTAATTAATAGCACCTGGGTTAACATTAGGTATAACTGCAACCGTAGAAATTTAACAACTCTGATAAAATGATGCAAAAATTTGTATGGAAAATGAGTGTTAAAATTTCTTGTCTGTAAGCACGGAGGGCAAAACCTTTTATTCTTCAATACATTCTTTAGACATATGGAGAGCAAGCCTCTGAAAGGATTCTAATGACAAATGTCTTAATTTAAGAGTCAGTTTTGCATTGTCTTCCTTAACTCAAATAATTCAGGAAACTAGAGCTCACCTCAAACGGTTAGAAATCCCTAAGCCTAAGGGCTTCAACCAGCCATGTTGACCATGACCAAATTGAGAAAATCTTGCAAAAAGTGGCCCACACAATAACATGACACTATTTTCTGACAAGTATAAACCTTAAGATTTTAGTCAAAGTGTCTGATGTTCTCAGCAATTGCCTTACTAGGACTCAACCTGAAGTTCTCTGACCAAAACATGTGTGTGGATAGTGCATCTTAGTGATTGTCATGAGTTTTAAAGCACAGGCTAGCTAGTTGCTCTTCAGATGATATCCATAGGAGTTTTTCCAAGCAATCAAGAAAGAATGTTTTCAGCTTTGAGTTCATAAATAAAAGTCAATGCGATATATCTTTCCATGATTAAACAATATTTTGTTTTATATTATTTCATTATAAAAATTCTTCCCTCATACAATACATCCTGTCCACAGTTTTCTCTCCATCTGCTCCTCCCAGTCCTCCCAACACACACCTTCCCTCTCTCCCAGATCCACTCCTCCTCTGTTTCCCTTCAGAAAAGAGCAGGCCACCTAGGAATATCAACCAAAAAAGGCACAACAAGTTACAAAAAGACTAAGCACAAACCCACACATAGGTGGGACAAGGCAACCCAATAGGAGGAAAAGGGTCCCAAGAGCAGGCAAAAGATTCAGAGACACCTCCACTCCCTGGGTTAGGAGTCCCACAAAACACCGAGCTTACAACAATAACATGTTTGCAAAGAACCTAGCTACAGAGTGATTGCTGCTTCAGTCTCAGTGAGCTCCTATGAACCCTGCTTGGTTGATTCTGTGGGCCATACTCTCACAGTGTCCTTAACCCCTCTGGCTCCTACAATTCTTCTTCCCCATCTTCCACGTGGTTCTCTGAGCTCCAAAAGGAGGGACCCAATGGAGATCTCCAATTTGGGCTCCTCTCTGCCTAATGTTTGGCTGTGGGTCTCTTCATCTGCTCCCATTAGCTGTCAGAGGAAGCCTCTTTGATGATAATTGGGCTAGGCACTGATCTATGAGTATAACAGAATATCATTAGGAATCATTTAATTGATTTCCCTCCCCTGAGCTACACAGTCTCCAGTCCCTGGTCATCTAGGCAGTGTTTAGCATGGATTCCCTTTCATGGCATAAACCTCAAATGAAACCAGTTATTGGCTGGCCACCCCCAGAAGTTCTGTGCCTCCATTTCCCCTTACATCTTGCAGGCAGGATGGACTTTAGGTCAAAGGTTTTATGGCTAGATTGATGGCCCAGTCCCACCACTGGAAACCTAACCTGGTTACAGAAGATGGCCAGTTCAGGCTCCATCTCCTCCATGACTAGGAGTCCTTGCTAAAGTCACCCTCATAGGTTCAGTAAGTTTCTACTACACTATATTTCCACGTTGCCCCCTCCAACTGCCCTCCAATTCTAGCAATCTCTCCCTGCACTCTCTCTCCATCCCTCACCCCCATGGGATCTCTCCTGTTCTCATCCCCACCCACCCCTAGTCTCACCCACAAAATCTATTATATTTTCCTTTTCCAGGAAGATCCATTCATCCCCCTCAGAGCCCTCCTTGTTACTTAGCCTTTAGGGATCTGCGGTTTGTAGCAGAGTTGTCATTGACTTAACAGCTAACTTATAAGTGAGTACATACCATGTTTGTGTTTCTGGGTCTGAATTACCTCATTCAGGATGACGATTTTCTAGTTCCATCTATTTGCCTGCAAATTTCATGATGTCATTGTTTTTAACAGCTGAGTAATATTCGGTACATTGTGTAAATGTACTATATTTTCTTTATCCATTCCTCAGTTGAGAGACATCTAGGTTGTTTCCAGTTTCTGACTATTATGAACAAAGCCACTATGAACATAGATGATCAAGTTTCTTTGTAGTCGGATGGAGTGTCCTTTGGGTATATGCCCCAGAGTTGAATTCCTAGGTCTTGAGGTAGATGGATTCCCAATTTTCTGAGGAATCACCATATTGATTTCCATAGTAGTTGTTGCGTTCCTGCCAGCAATGGAGGAGTGTTCCTCTTGCTCCAAATCTTCACCAGGATGAGTTCTTACTTGTGTTATTAATCTAGCCATTCTGATAGGTGTAAGATGGAATCTCAAAGTAGTTTTGATTTGCACTTCCCTGGTGGCTAAAAATGTTGAACATGGCTAAGGATGTTGAACATTTCTTTAAGTGTTTCTCAGCCACTTGAGATTCCTAATGAGAACTCTCTGTTTAGGTCTGTACCCCATTTTTAATTGGATTTTTGGTTTGTT
Source organism: Peromyscus aztecus (assembly GCA_902168405.1). NCBI lineage: Eukaryota > Metazoa > Chordata > Mammalia > Rodentia > Cricetidae > Peromyscus > Peromyscus aztecus. The sequence goes on along the minus strand of CABHPQ010000797.1, from coordinate 24,841 downwards.
GATGTCTACTTTCTTGAGTTCTTTATATATTTTAGATATTAACCATCTATTGGATGTGGAGTTGGTGAAAATCTTTTCCCATTCTGTAATCTGCCCTTTGATGTCCTTTGCCTTACAGAAGCTTTTCAATTTCATGAGGTCCCATTTATTAATTGTTGATTTTAGTACCCGTGCTATCAGTAATTGGATCAGGAAGTAGTCTCCTGCACCAGTGAGTTCAAGGCTATTCCCGGCTTTCTCTTCTATCAGGTCCAGTGTATCTGGTTTGATGCACTTGGACTTAAGTTTTGTGCAAGGTGATAGATATGGATCTATTTGCATTCTTCTATGTGCTGACATCCATTTGTCGAAGATGCTTTCTTTTTTCCATTGTGTATTTCTGGCTTCTTTATCAAAAATCAGTAGTCCATATATGTGTGTATTTATATCTGGGTCTTCAATTCAAATCTATTGATCAATATGTCTATTTTAAATCCAATACTAAGAGATTTTTATTGCTATAGCTCTGTAGTATAGCTTTAAATCAAGGATGGTGATACCTCTGGAAGTTCTTTTATGATTCAGCATTGTTCCAGCTATCTTAAGTTTTTTGTTTTTGCATGTAAAATTGATTATTGCCCTTTCAAGGTCTGTAAAAAATCATGTTGGAGTTTTGATGGGGATTGCATTGGATCTGTAGACTGCTTTTTTGTAGAATGCCTATTTTTACTATGTCAATCCTACTAACCCATGAGCACAGGGGATCTTTCCATCTTCTGATATCTTCTTCAATTTCTTTCTTCAAAGACTTAAAGTTTTTACCATATAAGTCTTTTACCTGCTTAGTTAAAGTTACACCCAAGATTTTTTTTTTTTTTGGTTTTTCGAGACAGGGTTTCTCTGTGTAGCTTTGCGCCTTTCCTGGAACTCACTTGGTAGCCCAGGCTGACCTCAAACTCACAGAGATCCGCCTGTCTCTGCCTCCCGAGTGCTGGGATTAAAGGCGTGCGCCACCACCGCCCGGCAGCCCAAGATATTTTATATATTATCTATGGCTATTGTGAGGGGAGTTGTTTCCCTGATTTCTTTCTCAAGTCATTTGTCACATGTTTATAGGAGAGTTACTAATTTTTTTTGAGTTAATTTTGTATCCAGTCACTTTACTGAGGTGTTCATCAGCTGTAGGAGTTCCCTGATAGAATTTTTGGAGTTGCTTATAAAAACTACCATAACATCTGTGAATAGCAATGCTTTGACTTCTTCCTTTCCAATTCGTATCCCCCTGATCTTTTTCAGTTGTCTTATTACTCTAATTAGAACTTCAAGTACTATATTTTATAGATATGAAGAGAGTGGACAGCCATGTCTTGTTCCTGATTTTAGTGGAATTGCTTTGAGTTTCTCTTCATTTAATTTGATGTTGGCCATAGGCTTGCTGTAAATTGCCATTATTATGTTGAGGTTTGTCCCTTTGTCCCTATTTCTCCAAGGCTTTTATCATGAAGATGTGTTGGATTTTGTCACAGGCTTTGGGGGCATCTAATAAGATGGTTGTGTGTGTGTGCTTTTCTTCCTTTCAGTTTGTTTATTTGGTGGATTATATTGATTGATTTTCATATGTTGAGCCATCTCTGCATCTCTGCAATGAAGCCTACTTGGTCATAGTGGATGTTCTTTTTTATGTGTTCTTGGATTCAGTTTGCGAGTATTTTGAGTATTTTTACATCTATATTCATAAGGGAGATTGGTCTGTAATTGTCTTTCTTTATTGAATCTTTGTGTGGTTTGAGTATCAGAGTGACTTTGGCCTCATAAAATGAATTGGGCATTGTTCCTTCTGTTTCTATTTTGTGGATTATTGGCATTAGCTCTTCTTTGAATGTCTTGTAGAATTATACACTAAAACCATCTGACCCTGGGACTTTTTGGCTGGGGAACTTTCAATAACTGCTTCTATTTCACTAGGGGTTATAGGTCTATTTAAATTCTTTATCTGATTTTGATTTAACTTTGGTAAGTAGTATCTTTCAAGGAAAGTATTCATTTCTTTTAGATTTTTTGATTTTGCAGAGTACAGGTTTTTAAAGTATGACCTAATGGTTCATTGGATTTCTTCGATGTCCATTGTTATGTCCCCCCTTTCATTCCTGATTTCTTAATTTGGATATTCTTTTGGTTAGTTTGGATAAGGGTTTGTCTACATTGTTGATTTTCTCAAAGAACCAACTCTTTGTTTCATTGATTCTTTGTATTGTTCTCTTTGTTTCTATTTTATTGATTTCAGCCCTCAATTTGATTATTTCCTGCCCTCTACTCCTCTTGGGTATATTTACTTCTTTTTGGTCTGGAGATTTCAGGTATTCTGTTAAGTTGCTTGTATGAGATCGCTCCATTTTTTTTAAGTAGGCTCTTAGTGCTATGAACTTTTCTCTTAGCACCACATTCATTGTGTTCCATATGTTTGGCTATGTTGTGTATTCATTTTCATTGAATTCTGGAAGTCTTTAATCTCTTAATTTCTGTTTTGACCCAGTTTTCTTTCAGTAGAGAATTGTTCAGTTTCCATGAGTTTGTAAGTTTTCTGTTGTTTCTGTTGTTGTTGAAATCCAGCTTTAATCCCTGGTGGCCTGATAGGATACAGGGAGTTATTTCAATTTTATTATATCTGTTAAGACTTGCTTTGTGACTGAGTATGTGGTCAGTTTTAGAGATAGTTCTGTGAGGTGCCAAGAAAAAGGTATATTTTGGGGTAAAATGTTCTGTAGATATCTGTTAGGTTCATTTGGTTTGTAATGACTGTTAGCTCCAATAGTTCTTGGCTTAGTTGTTGTCTGGCTGACCCGTTCACCGGTGAGAGTAGGGTCTTGAAGTCTCCCACTACCAATGTGTGAGGGTCCGTGTATGATTTAGGCTTTCATAGCGTTTTTTTACAACTGCAGGTACCCATTTGGGGGGGGGGTAGATGTTAAAAATTGAAACATCATATGTGGATTTTTCCTTTGATGAGTATGAATTGTCCTTTACATCTCTTTTTATTAATTTTGGTTTGAATGGCTACACCAGCTTGTTTCTTAGGTACATTTGCTTGGAAAAATTTTTTTCTAACCCTTTACTCTGAGGTAATGTCTATCTTTGATGTGAGGTATGTTTTTTGTATGCAGTGGAAGGATGGATCCTGTTTTCACATCCATTTTGTTAGTCTGTGTCTTTTTATTGGGGACTTGAGACCATTGATATTGAGAGAGATCAATGACCAATGATTATTAATCTCTGTTTCTTTTTTAAGATGGTACTGGTGTGTGTGTGTGTGTGTGTGTGTGTGTGTGTGTGTGTGTGTGTGTGTGCACGCGCGTGCGTGCGCGCACGCTTCTTTTGATTTCGCTGGTGTGAGATTATATCTTGCATTCTTATGAGTGCAGTTTACCTCCTTGGGTTGGAGTTTTCCTTCTAGTGCCTTCTTTAGGGTTTCATTTATGGATAGATATGGTTTAAATTTGACTTTATCATGGAATATCTTGTTTTCTCCATCTATGATGATTGAAAGTTTTGCTGAGTATAGTATTCTGGGCTAGCATCTGTGGTCTCTTCAAGTCTGCAGGATATCTGTCCAGGCCCTTCTGGCTTTTAGAGTTTCCATTGAGAAGTCGAGTGTAATTTTAATAGCTCTGCCTTCATATGTTGCTTGCTTGTTTCCCTTGCAGCTTTTAATATTCTTTCTTTCTTTCTTCTGTATGTTAAGTGTTTTTATTATTATGTGGCAGGGGGACTTCCTTTTCTCATCCAATCTATTTGGTTTTCTGTAAACTTTTTGTCCCTTTATAGCCATGTCTTCTTTACATTAGGAAAACTTTCTTCTATGATTTTGTTGAAAATACTTTCTCAGTTTTTGAGTTTGGATTCTTCTCCTTTTTATAGTCCTATTATTCTTAAGTTTGGTCTTTTCATAGTGTCCTAGATTTCCTGGATGTTTGGGGTCAGGAATTTTTTAGATTTAACATTTGCTTTGACCTATTATCTATTTCTTCTTTCATATCTTCAACACCGGAGATTCTCTCTTCCATCTCTTGTTTTCTGTTTGTGATGCTTGCGTCTGTAGTTCTGCTTGCTTACCCAGATTTCCCATTTCCAGAATCCCCTCAGTTTGTGTTTTCTTTATTGCTTCTAGTTCCATTTTCAGATCTTGAACAGTTTTATTCATTTCCTTCAACTGTTTGCTTTTTCTTGGCTTTCTTGACTCTTCTTAAGGTATTTATCATTTCCTCTTTAAGGACCTCTATCATCTTCATAAAGTTGGTTTTAAGGTTAAAATATTCAGGGCTTTCTGTAGTAGGACAGCTGGGCTCTGATGGTAACATATTGCCTTGGCCACTGTTGATTGTATTATTAAGCTGTTGTCTAGACATCTGGGTTTGGGTCTAGGTACCAATTTTTGAGTTTGTCCTTGTTAGGTGGGTGTTTCGTTCCTTGGTTTCTGTTTCCTCTCTGGTTTTCTGGCAGGTGTAGCCTGTGGTCTAGGAGGGGGTCTCCACCTGAGTTGGGGACTGGGGCTAGGTGAGGATGGGAAGGGGGGTTGCAGGTAGAGTGGGCAGGCACAGAGAGAGTAGGAGAGATCCACATGCAGGTAATCTATCTGGTATGACCTCTGGTCAAACAGGGGGCTCTGCCCGAGTTGAAAGCTGAGATATGGTGACCTTATTTCATTTTTTTAGGTAGGAGTCTCCTTTAACAGTCTAATATCAGAGGTTGGTTATACAGTTTTTCTGGATGTATCTGTTACCAGGACTCTGAGACATTTATATCATGTCCCTTTAGTGAAAGGGGATAAATTTCTACTTTATTGTTATTCAAAGAGGAGGTTAACTGTAACAGACAAAGAAAGCATGGACCCCAGGACAGGGTAGTAGAGAGTTCTCTACCCACAAACACCCCACAAACACATTTAAACTTCTTACCAGGGCAGAGACTCCTGCTGTTGCTTTAGAAGTGACCTGTTCTTTGATAGGAAGGCCTTCCAGTACATTCCAGTCAAGCCCCAACAAGTATTTTAAGTACATTTTGATGACTTGATATTCAAGTCCAAATGAGACATTTAGTGTCTTCTTTCTGAAAATAGATGCCTTTGTCTTGAGATAGATACAGAGCTGGCATCTATAATCTTTGGGCATAGGGACATCAGCACCCATCACACTAACAGAACATCCAGAAAACTGAACTTCCAAGACTCAGCCAAAAATCTCACTTCCTACTCCAAACTGTGACCAACCTTCTTCCACAGTAACAAGATGATTTGGCTTCTACCGTGTTGATGTCTGTTGGTCTGGTGGTATGCAAACTCACATTTAGTTGTCTTTGGATAACAGATGCAGCTTTTACACAGTGGACCTTAGGTCTCTGCAGTTCTATGGATCCCTTGTCTTTCTGTTTGACTTTTCCCAAGTCAGTCAATCAATTTCTTTTCCCAAGGAATCAGAGAATTCTTTGACTTGTGCGGGAAGCTCAAATGCAACTTCATGCTTCAGTTCACACTACAGTATCACTACTGGATTGTTGCCTTAAATGGCTGGTTTAATAAGTCCTGTTTCATCCTCTGAATTCCAGGGTGACCACATTTAAGCTTGTGCAATGCCCAAGACATGCAGCAAAGCACTGTGAATGTTGAGCATCTACACCTGCTGAGGCACCCTGACTACTATGGGCACAGGCTGAAAAACACCGAAATGTAGTAAGTCTTGGCAACTGAGTTTATAACTTGGCCAATGGGCCGCATCCCAACCATAGTTGTACCTACAGCAACCCCAGATAAACCCATCTCTGATACAAGTCTCTGTGAACCTCTTGTTACTGTTATCCTGGGCCTCAGCTGTTCATGTATGCATCACCGTACTAGACAACTTCTTCCTCAAACTGAAATAACTGCTTATCTCTTCTAATTCTTCATCCAGACCTTGATTAATAGCTTCATGAACTGTCAATTCAATGCCACAGGGGCTGAGTGGTGAAAACACCTCTCCAGCAGCATGGAAAAACTGCCACAGAGGATCCTGCACTGGGTCAGCTCTTAGTCCTCTACCTGTTGCCTAATGAATATTTTGTTTTCTTAAAGAAGCATTAAAAAGTATATAAGAACAGGCAATTTATTATTTGATAATGATCTGGTATAAACCAGTTCCTTTGAGGAAAGAGGACACTTTCCATTCTATTCTCAACTACATTTTCCCTATTTCCAGCTCATAGATTGAATTATATTTGTGTGTTCAATATGTCTTCAAACACAGCTATTGCTTCATGAGCTAGTAAAATTATTTTGTGTTCTGGGACAGGTCAGAATATTCAGACCAGGCTCATCCTCACTCACTATGGAATCCTGGCTGACTTGCAGCTTGTGGGATGATACTTCTGCCCTTGCATCCTGGGTGCTGAGATTTTAGACATGCGCCGCCATGCCAGGCAGCAAAGCTATTTTAACAAGGTTGGTCAGGGAGTAGAAAAGAGAGTCTGATCCCTCAATATGCAATATTAGCCTTAAAATCCCTTCAATTAAAATTTATAATAAAGAAAAAACAGAATTATCTAAATCTAGAACAATACACATCATCCACGACCTGACAGAGCTTGGGTTGGGGTTTATCAAAACCCCTCCCATGACACATTTAGATTTGTGCATGTTGTTGAATATAAATTTAATCTCAAAAGCAAACACAGGGATGGGTAAACTACGTGGGAAATCTCAGTGTCACATAGATGAATGTAGTTATGTAGTACTAGAATGTAGCATTAAGTACCAATGCTGCAAATTATCAAAGTGCATTAAAGAAGATGGACAGTTTGATGGAAAGAAAAGGGAATCACAAGTGTTGCTAAACATTGGTAAAGTTTAGGAGATACTGAATATTCACTGGGAAGTGAGTTGGCATTTATTCCATTTAACATATTATAATTTACAGTCAAATTTTTCAAGTGTCAGGTAAACTGATCATTTCTATAAATCTGAAGAAGCTTGCTTCGTTTTGAAAGATTCTCCTGAGAGATTTACAAGGTACATTTAAGCAGATCCAACTGTTCAGCATTTGGAGGCTATATTTTACATAATTATTTTTTAAAAGATATGTTTTTAAATATGCAAAACAAGAGCCTTTCCCTTTCTGTACTTATATGTCCCTTTTCTGGGTGGATTAAAACTGAGGTAGGATTTCTTGCCCTCCCAATGACCCTAGTTCCAGAGCATTAGTATCTAGCTTTGGTGCTGAAACTTGGCATCAATGTCTAAAGCTCAACACCAGCTAGTCGCTTTTAGTTTATTTCTAGGCTTCCTGGAGAGAAGTTAGCACATCCATTCTGTGGCTGGGAATGTGATGCCAGGGCCTGTCAGGACACTGCGTCCCTCAGTCCCTCAAGTGACGCAGCAGGACAATCTGTCTTCAGGAGGCAGTGGTGGGCAGTGCCAAAGAGGAAAATTCAGAAATAAAAGAGAAAGAAAAAAATCACTGCTCTGGCATGAATGGACATCTCTTCACTCTTAAGAAATTCTCTATGGAAGTATGAATTTCTCTGGCCAAAATTGAGATTTCAGTACAGTGGCTTACCACCTTGCTGCATTTCTGTGAACACTTTAAGTTAGAATGAAAAGACAATAAGCAGATCACTTGGCAGTCAGGCATACATGACAAAGAAGCCGTGGCTTCTGGTCCATCCCCCTCTCTTTCTTTTTCTGGTTTTTCTTTTCCTCTGTGTTTCTTTCTTTTGCTTCTTTTTGCTATCTCTCTCCATTGGAACTACCACTAGCGGTAATTCAGAGAGGCCCAACTTTCACGTGCTTCTCTCAAACTCACTTATGCTCTACTTTCTCACTATTTTCATACTCACTGTGCTCATACTTTCTATGTATTAACATCAGCTATTGTTTGCAATCTTAATATCTATCTCAACACTTTGGAAAATTTGGAGGTTAAAATTTCTTTGATAAGAGATATTTACTAAAGATTGGATGCTGGTTCTGAATTGTTTAGTAAATAAAAATTTATCAGACATAGATACCCCTTCCCAAGAATTTAATCACATAATTAACCCAGGTAAAGGCAAAATCTAGAAGGAAGATCATGGAAAGGGGATTTGACTGATTTATTCATCCAATGAATCTCACTTCAACATACTGAATCACTCTTGGAGCCTCTGCTCCAAGAAGACACTTCTCAAGTTAGCAGACAATCATTTGGGGTCCCTTAAAGATCTTTTAAATGGTTGGAAAACTGCTTAAGAAAGATTCATGGGTAAGAAATATGTTAACCCATCCTTAAAATTCCTCTCCCTCTAAGATGGACTTGTCTTGGATTCTTTGTGGACTGTATGGATATTACTTGCTTAATTTCAATTTTCCGAAAAGTCTCTGAAAAAATATGGTCAATGTATAAAATTCCATCTTGAAATTTAACCAGGTCATATCATGCAAGTTTACAAGGCATGTACCCCTGTTTACAAAAAGCAAAGGAAACAAAGTGAACCCAAAATGTGTCATGGAACCAGAGTATTGATTTCAAAAGACAAAAGACCCCCAATAGGATGGAACAGAAATGTGTTCACCACCTACACTACCACATTCAGCGTCTTGAAATGAGAGCGAAGAGGTCGCCATCACAGAAGTCTGTTTTGGGTACACAGTCCTGTGACAGGTGAAATGCTGTCATTGTGGAAGAGAATGTCAACACTGACTTTAAATGAACTGTTTTTATTTAACATTCGTTTGAATTTTCTAAAAGTACATCTGAAAGAAATCTCAAGTTAATGTGACTGACATTTGCTCCCTTGTGAAGTTTGCAGAAGATCAGAAAAAAATCAAAAACCTCCTTCTGCTGTTTGGTCTCAAAGCTACCGGTACTTATGTGCATGGTAATGAAACTATTATCTGCTTTGGCGCAGGACCTGACAGAGGCAGCTCCTCGCCTGGAAGAGCTGAGGCACAGCGGGCTTCATGTGCTGTGGTTTGACTGTGCAACACCTCTCTCAGGCTCATGGCTCCAGAAGCGTGGTGGCAGCTGGTGGCTGGAGGAAAGTGTGGAAGCTGTGGGACAGATGACCTGCCTGGCAGGTACAGGCTGTGAGGGGAAGACGTTGAGGGTCATACTCTGGCTCCACTTCTGGAACAAGCTCTCTATCTCCGGCTCAACCAGAGGGGCACAAGCCCCGCTGCATGCTTCTGTGGCCATGCTTTCCCCTCCACAGTTGGACTGTATACCCTTAAATGAGACACAATGAGCCCCTCCAAGTTGCTTCGGTCAGTTTTCTGGTAGCAGTGTTGACAAAAGGAATGCCAAGGGCACTCGGCTTTTATACAATCGGGATGTGGGCGTGTGATGGCTGTGAGGTACCACAGGCCGGCTCACACACTTCTCATATAAAACACTGATGACTCAGTCTGGTACTGGAAACTAGTCCAGGTGGCTCCTATGCATCTTCGGCACATGACCTTGGTGGTATTTTTAGTCTTATTTCTTCATATTCCATACTGTAAAACGCTCTATGCTCATCTTTCTGCTCCAGCTCTGAAATTACCCATTTTCTTAACCAGTTTGGGCTGCAATATATATACCTCGCATAGACCAGATAGCTTAACCAAACATTTGTTCCTCAGGTTCTGCAGACTGGGATTTCAGAAAATCACCAAGCCACATGGGTAAGAAACACAAGAGGAGTGAAGGAGCAAAAGAGATACAAAATAGTAATAAAGAAATAATGAAATGGATTAGAGAGGCATGGTGTAAGTAAGCCCTCGGGTATCTGTAATAATTTCGAAGGCAAATGGATAACTGTTCAACAAAAAGAAAAAAATTAAAAACAAATTTAACTCTGCTGCCTACAATAGACCTATCTGTGCTTATGATACACATATGCCAACAGTAAGGGATGGGAGCAAATATTTGATGGAAATAGCAATCAGATGAGATCAGAGGTGACCCTTTCAGATAAAGTGAACATTAGATGAATATTGTAAGAAGATAGGTTGTCCTTATTTAATGATAAAGGACACAATTCTTCAGTGAGATATAAGAAAAATAAATGGAACAAGTCATAATTATATAGCAAATACTGGAGCAACTAAACATATAAAGAAAGATTGATGGACATAAAACAAGAAGTGAGAGGCAATGTGGTAACAGTGTGGGACTTCAACCCCACCTTCAACATGGCTAACCAGCCACAGAGAACACCAACTAGGGAATGCTTCCCTTACAGTGTACTTTAGACCAGATGGTCCTAGTATGGGAATATGGATGTTTTCTTCCATCAGCAAAGGGGCACACATTCTTTTCTACTATAAACAGAGTGTTCAAGACAGACCATATATCAATGCACAATAATAAACTTATAATAAACTCAAGTTAAAATGGTGCCTCATATTGTTTCTGAATTCAAACAGTAGGAAAAATGGAAATCAATAACAGAGTGAATCTTAGGAAATTCACAATTATATGGAATTCAAACAAAATAAAACAAACAAATGTTCCTTTACAGTTAACCCGTGAGTTAAAAAGGAAATCAAAGAAAAGAGTGAGCATGAGGACTGGTTCCGCCGCACCCCTGAAAAAGAAGGGCTGGGAGCTTGGGCTTGGTGAAATCTTCGGACACCACACCAAAAGCTGAGGCAAGGAGAGGAGTGCAAACATCAGGAACTGCATTCTCCATTAAATGGGAAAGCGTCTGCCCAGAAGGGAAATAACCAGAACAGAAGGCAACCTGGGATCACCTATCTCAGACACAGTTAATGTCCAAATTTGTCATCTGTTAGGACTCAAGAGCAGAGCAACAAATAATCCAATGGATCACATGAAAATGATGACAGGTGCATGAGAAGGTATTCAACCTTCCAAGCCATCTGGAAATGCAGAATGAAACCACTGTGAGGACTCTGGGTGAGGGGTGCATGCCTGTGATGCCAGATTCAGCAGTTCAAAACCAGCCTCAGCTATACAGTGGAATGGATGGGTGTCAGCCTGGACTACAAGAGACTCTCAAAAAACAAACACCTCCCTCTCAAACAAACAAAACAGAAGGAGAGAGTACCTCACATGGAAGAATGGCTATTTGGGAAAGACATAACATCATAAGTGTGAAGGAATAGAGAAAAGGAAGCCTAGGACCCTGATGTAGAGAATCTAGGTTGATACAGCACTTACAATATCATGTGACAAACACAATATATACACAATAGAGACCGGAGAGATGGCCCCCTGAAAAGAGTGTTTGCTTCCTTCAACGATGGACTGCAGTGTGGACGTGTAAGCCAAATAACCCTTTCCTCCCCAAGTTGCTTTTGTCATAGTGTCTCATCACCGAGAGAGGAACACTAAGACGGTGGTACCCTTTGTACACCCTCCAGTCCCCATCTCCCACCAAAAAAAATTATTTCTTGACATGTTTTCTGAGTCTGACTTTCATAAACTACATCAGTTATGATAGAGGGAGAATGATTCTCTTAAGTGAAAGTTAAAAATACCACACTTTTCTATTTTCCCCTCTATAAGCCCTTTCCTCCCCCCTTTTCCCTTTCCTTCCCCTCCCTCCTCTTCCCCTCCATCTCCTCCCTTCCCTCACCTTTCTTCTTTCCATGTGTCCCAGACTCATCTCCAATCCCCACTCTGTAGGCCAAGCTCTTTCATCCACCTGCTAAATATTAATATCAGGCATACCATATTCATCATACCAAGCTGAAATACTTTTCTGAACTAGGAAAGACTTTTAAAACAATATGATGAGACAAGAGATTAATAAAAGATCTGATCTGGAGAAATTAGAGGAAAAAGTAATGTCATATTTGGCCTAGAATGGAGAAACCATAAACATATGGGGAAAAGCCTGTCTTCGTCACTTTTTATTGTAGATAAGGGTCTCATGTAGTCCAGGCTGGCCTTGAACTCAGCATGTAGCAAAAGATGAACTCCACCTCCCAAGCACTGGAATTAGAGGCATGTGTAACCACACCTAGGGCTTCATGAATGCTGGGCAAGCACGTTAGTTACCAAGTGAGCCTCAGACCTCACTCCTGCCAACGTTACTGCTGAGTACACTAGTCCCCCGTCTTCCGGAAGCAAAGAATTAAATAATTGGTTCACTGCTTTTAGCTACGAAGGCAAGAACTTTTAGGCTACAATTGTTTTAGTGTAAAGAACTAGAAAACCTCTTTGTTTAAAACATGAAAAATACTAACAGGTTAACTGGCTTTTTCCCTTCAACAGTTATATCTGTTTTATTTCGTTTTCACTCACATGTGAACTGTGTGAGTGTTAAAACTGCTCTAACACAAATGCTGCTCAGCTTTACACAATAGCATAGCTCTTTTCTTTGAAATGAGCAAAGCCTAGAGTCCAGGAACCATTCCCTGCTGTGTACTGTTCCTACAGTTTCATTTGCTCCAGGTCGACTGCCAGGGTGAGACTCTACCCAGACTATCCTGCCAAGTTCCAAAGCACAGTAGACCTTCTGTAAGATTCTTGGAAACCGAAGGCACCAGGAGCTCAGGGTGTCCAGCGTTTGTACACTGTAGCCAGGCCCTGAAAGTCTCCTGTCTCCAGAAAAGGCTAAGTAACCACCAGCTGAATAAACCATTTTAAGCCAACAATGAAACTTCACCGAGTTTTATGAAGATACAGTGGGAGTCTCCAGGGTGGGCATGGAGTATGCACTCAAACAGGAATCAGAAGACCCAGGTAGGGGTCATGAATATTTTGACAAACACATAGGCTGAATTGAGAACCCACAAACTGGAGTTTCAGTTAAAAAAAAAATAAAATAAAAACTTGCTGGAGGGGTTGAGAAGACAGTTCAGTCAGCAAGATCCTTGCCACATGAGAACCTGAGTCTAATCACTAAAGTCTAAAGAATCAAAAGCTCCACAAAAACAAACAGAAAATTTGCCATACAGGCACGCACTTGTCACCCCAGAGCTTGGGAGGTAGAGACTAGAATATACCTGGAGCTCATATAGCAGAATTAGCAAGCCCAAGGCCAATGAGAGACCCTATATTAAAAAAAAAAAACTAGAGAGAGAGTATCTCTAGAGGATTGGCACCTGAGAGTAGAACATACAACTACATGCACACACATACACATGCCACACGAAAGCACACATGCACACGCTCACACACACAAAGAAAAAGCATCTTTGAGCATTCATTTATGTGAGACAGTTCTTTCAGGGTCAAGTGAACACTCTTGGGTATCCCTCATAGTCACTAAAAACATTTGATGCTTTTGATAATACCTTCTTGTTGGCTGAAGGCAATGAAAAAATATAGAGGTGTTCATCTTTCGTTACCAGAAGAAACACCTAGCATCCCTCCCATGCTCTCTAGTTATATTCATATATTGTGGCTGTTAATTCTTCAGTGGTCAATTGCAATTCAGGTTCTGATTTCAGATGAGATTCACAAAATCCAACCCAGTGAATTTGGAGCCTTCTTTATGCAAGAGGATATTAGTGCCTGTGGTTAAGGACAAAGTTGAAGTAAGCAGTAGCGGTGGCTGAGCTGTCCTGGGGACCTCTGAGTCAGTCTGGCTTTCTTTCTGACATTGCTAAAGCAGTAGTCAAAAAGACACAAGCCAGGTGCTGCTGTGGAATAATCCTTCTGCACACTGTGAAGATGTGTTGCTCTCACTGTTGGTAAAGAGTTGACTGGCCAATAGCTAGGCAGGAAGAGCTTAGGTGAAAGAGCCAGACCGAGAGGACACTGGGAAGAAGAAGGAGAACAGGGTCATGGGGAGTTGTCAGTAGATGAAGAGGAAACAGGAGATGAACATGCAGTGATGAAAAAAGGTACCACCACGTGATGGAGTGCAGATAAGAAATATGGGTTAATATAAGTTGTAAGATCTAGTTAGTAACAAGTGTTTATAATTAATAAGTCTCAGTGTGGTTATCGGGGAGCCAGCGGTCCCAACAAATAACTCTGTCTACAAAGTGCATGTTTATGTGAAGAAGCAGAAGTAGAAACACATCAAATTATAGACAGCATAAGATCTGAGAAAAGTAGCTCTATAAAAACAGTGTTTGCCAAATGCTTGGAGAATGTCACACGGCCATAGAAGACAGGAAAGCATAGGCATTTTATTCCAACACAGGAAGCCTAACTGTATATTATTGTTCCAAATACTATATGCATACTTTTCACAGCTGAATGGGTCCCCATGTGCCTCAGTTTCCTTCTCTGTGAAGCATGTAAATCAGACCCCCAGGAGTTTAATGGGGCCTCAGTTGCTTCTCTCACTAGCAAAGTGTAACTTCAGGGGACTGTGGATGTGGCTCCGATGATTAAAGTCCCCGCCTAGCATGAAGGAAGCCCTGGGTTTGATCCCCAAAACCACATAAAACTTTGTGTGTTAACACACAACTCTAATCCAAACTCTAAAGGAGGGGGAGGCAGGAGAATTCTTGGCTAAATATTGGGTTTGAGGCCAACCTTTCACTACACAAGATTCTGAATTAAAAAAATGCATCCTTGATTATTTCCAAACATAGCCTCCTTTTCAAGATACCTGAAGTTTCATCTCCTTCTGTAAGAAGGTTCTTGAAGGCTGATCACGATGCTGCTCTGCCAGCCCCTAAAAACTCTAATTTCTCCCTCACACTGCCTATGTCCAAATGTCCATGAAAAGCTGGTTAAGAAAATGCCTGCGCACAAAATGGAGTTGTCAGGGCTGTGGGAAGGACAGCTTTCCAGGACCCCCACGCCCTTTCTCTCCCCTTTCCTTCCCTTCTCCACATGGCTTGGCTGCTGCAACTTGAGACTCATAGTTGCTCCTGTCTGCTCTCTGCATGAGATGAGGTGAAGAGGGGAACAGAGACTGCCCGGCACTGGATTGATGGTGTGTGGAAGCCCAGAGCCAGAGCTGTTGGCAGCCCTGAGCTTCCCCACGGGGATCCCACATAATACACTTTCCAGATTTCTGGGCCTCTGTCCAGCCACACACTTCTGTGGATTCAGCCCTCCCTTCCCGAGAAAGGTGCGGAGCGGGGAGGAGGAGGTGAGGGTCTATGTGTGTGTTTGTTTGCTGGTTTTCTGCCTTAATAAATGTGTTCGACATACGTGACTGTAAGAAGGAGCCAGCAGGGAAGCAGTTTGATGAGCTCCTTCCATCAAGACTCCCTTGTCCCCTTCCAGATCGGTCATCAAAACTGGACAAGGGCAAGACTAAAAGGGTGATATGTCTTCAAGGTGACAGCCATGAGTAGGGTTATATGAGTGCTGCAGAAATACCACTGAAGGAAGCTAGTCCAGAGTCAAGCTCTCTGACAGAAACAATAACTCTTTTGAATCTTGACCGTTGCCTCCATCTAGAAACCCAAAACTCCTGCTCATGCTTCCTTTCAGAGTTCCAGAAGGTCTTGCAGCTAGGGAAACTCCCCAAGATACAGGACTAGGCTACGTTCTCAGGGTCTTATCTTTCCTAACGTTTCCTCTTGGGGTATTTCCTTCTCTTCTCCTAAATTCTGTAAATAAAAGCTCAAGTCGGAACTTGAGAGATGACTCAGTCAATAAGGCCCTTACTGCACAAGTGTGAAGACCTAAGATCAGATCCCCAGCACCCAAGGAAAGTCAGTTATGAGGATATGCAGCTACAATCAGTGCTGGGAGATGTGCAAAGGCGGCAGAAACAGATGCATCCCTGGAGTGCATTGGCCAACCAACCTAGTTGAACCAATGGGCTCCAGGTTCAGTGAGAAAACCCATCTCCACAAAATAAGGTGAAAAGCTATTAAAGAAGACATACAACATTAACTTCTAGTCTCCACACACACACTCATGCATGGAAGAGCATGCCTATACACAGAGAGAGAGACACACAGACACACAGACACAAACACACACACACACACACACACACACACACACACACACACCACAAAAAGCTAATAAATGAAAAAAGTGAGAATAAATTGAAGGAATGGGAAGAGCTCGTTCTATTTGTTCTCAGAGATCATTGGAAGGAATCTGTTTAAACAGAAATACAAGACAATATAAGATTAAACCCATGTGTAAATATGCATATATCTAAATGAGTGCCCCCAACAAACCATGGTCTCCTACCTCAAGGAGTTTGACTTAGCACACGCTTATTTCTTACCCCTTCTTGGATGTCCTAAAGGGGACAACAAATGAATTGCAAGTGATGAGCCCATAATGACAAAGATAGCAAGAGAGAAGGGTTCTGTGGAAAGATGGAAAGCAGATGAGAACATAGTGTGGCTCCAACCAGACCTAAGACACTGAAGGGGCGCCAAGAGAATTGGAGACTGAACTCAGCCTGCTGCCCAAAAGGACTCAGAGGAGACCATGGGGAGGGAAGGAACACAGCAAAAAATTAAAGCTTCACCCTAAAGCCTTGGTGAGGCCAGGAGTTCACAGCCAGATGGTGTTAGGATGATTCATCCCAAAGTCAAATACTCTGTGTACTTCTTTCTACACATAAATTTTGGAAAACTGGGCACCTAGGATAAAGGTTGACTTTCTGTGAAAAGCATTCATGCATTGGAAGTCTTGAGTACCTCAGTTGCAAAGGTGAGTTCCTTGCTCACTCATTGCTTGCCTGTCTCCATTCTTATCCAATCTTATTCTCTCAATGTAAAACATAGAGAAACAACCAAAAATCACCACTCTTGGAAGAAAGCCTCAAGTCCACATGATGAAGGCCCCAGAAGAGGCAGATAATCATGCACCTGGAGGGGATTTAAGAAATAGCACCTCTGGTTAGTTTCAATAAGTACAATGGAATGTTACTAAATCAATGATAAAAATCAAAAATGGAAACTTTGATTGGAAAAAAAGCCTAGAACAGAAACTATTACAATTGATTAAACAAAAAATTAAATCACAGGGGGGAAAATCCAAGGTTATCTCTAAGAACTTACAGTCAAACTATTGATTCAAGGAACTCAATATCTAACTAGCTAATTTCCAAAAAAGAATCATGAAAAAGACATGAAATTGGGAGGAGGCAAGTTGGAGGGGGTAGAGAAAGTTGGAGGGGTAAAATAGAGAATAGATGTGTTCATATTTCCATTGTATATGTGTATGAAATTCTCAAAAATACAATAATAAAAATAATAATAATAGTGAGGTTTTAAAAATTAATGGAAAAATATTTCTCAACTGAAAGAGCATCTCTGTTTTCTTATTTAAAAGACATATTAACTATTATGTAGGGAAATTTTTAAAAGAAAAGCAGAAAATATGAATTATTAAAGTATTGAACATATCAAAACAAGATTCTAAAACATTTATGGAGAAAAGCAAAACCACTATAAAAATAAGAGTCAGTATGGCATCTTTTTTTTTTCATGTCCTAGAAAAAAGAAAATAGATTTAAGACATCAAAATTATCAAGTATGGGTATGAATTAAACATTTATTATATAAGATGTCTATACATTTCATCAAAGATTCATGTCTTTTATAACCCTAACATCCTCCACGGGGAAGGCTGCATTGCTCAAATGGGGAAAAATGGAAAACACGAAAGAATGGGGACTTTGGATGCAGCAAGAGTTGGTTGGAACTGCCTGGGATCAGTTTTTAAAATGGTTAGCTGTTCAGGAGACCTACATGTTAACCTTTTCAAATTTGAACTAGAAGCACTTCAAGAAGGAGGGGTTTCCACATCAGAAAATAATGGAGTAAATAAGAAAGGTTATACTTTGTAAAAAAAACTTAAATATAATATTAGCAATAAGTATGGTACCATTTCAACCTTCTAAAGGAGAACTGGAGAGTGATCCCAAGTTACAGGGAAAACAAGAGTATTTCCAAGAAACATACAATCTAAATGTGACCAAAGTGAACAACTGCCAGATAATAAAGATGGGGAAATACTATTTTCTTTAAGGTTAGAAAAACCAGGGTTTGGCACATGGCATTAGTGTCAAAACACCAGAATTTAAGGGCAGTAAAGATATTAATAGCATACCACTTGGCCTGTTGGTGAACAACAGTCACCTGTACAGAACAATGTAAACAGCCTTAGCTGTGGGTTTTGAAATCAAAAACAAAGAACTTAGTTTTAGTTATAAAACAGAAATGGAAGGTGACAGAATTTTGGAGGTAGAATTTGAATAGAGTCCCAGAGAACACTCAGGGAGTTAATCTCGTTTTAAAAAGCCACAAGTGGAAAGATGCCCTGGAATGTTGATGAATTAAACTTTCAAGGTACAATTGGCAGTTACAATGGGGTCTCTGTAAAGAACTGAAATCAGTTACATAACAGTCAAAATGTAACAAAAGAGGGAGAAGTTGGGAGGTTGAGTAAACAGAGTTCTTGGCTATTAGAAATCGTAAGTGCAGGTGACAAAAACATTAAAAATATAATTGTATCTAAGAATATCTTCTTTTGTGTGTGGGAGGGATGACCCTGCGGTATTCATGTGCCTGCTCCCTTGATGGATGGATGTGCAGAGGCCTGAAGCTGACATAGGGTGCCCACCTGATCCCTCTCCATATTACTTTTTGAGGCAGGATCTCTCACTGAACCTAGAAATCACTGATTGGGCTAGACTGGGTGGTTGCAAGCCCCGGGAACCTGGGTCTCCATCCCCAGTGCGGGGATTACAGGCACATGCCAACTTGCCTGGCGTCTTATGGGGATCCAAACACAGAACTTGATTTTTCCACTGTGAGCACTTTACCCACTGAGCCTATCCATTCCCAGAATCTGTTCTTTACAGACAGCAAGCAGAAGAGACTTGCTCGAAGCAGAAGAGACCTGCTCACTCAGCTCTTTTTCCTAATTTCATTTTTTTATACTTCGCAGTATAACTTCTTTTCTAAGAAAATATAAACAGAGCAGCAGTGTTTCTGTATGTTTAAAATTGCGGTTTCAGCATGACCCATTCACTGGCTTATTCTCAGTCTCCCATTCACTTCCAACACACACACACACACACACACACACACACAAACACACACACACACACACACACACACACACATACACACACACACACACATCCCAGCACGTTCAAACAAGCAAACACAGATATGGAATAGAATATTTAGCCATGTGAAATTAGCCACAGGAAAATTTCTCAGCTTCTTAATTTTATTTTTGCTCTTGTCAGCTTTACAGCTGTCAATCATCAGTAGAACAATTCCAAATAGTTCAATATCCTCTTTCTCATGATGGATTCCTTTCCATTTTAATGACTCCCAAGAGAGACAGTAGGCTTGTTAATAGATATACAAAATAAATCACAAACTTTATTTTCTTTTAGTCACACTTCCTCTTTTCTCCTAATGCTTTTTTCTCCTGACTAATATGGCCACACTTAGTTTTTCTTTCACCTTCCTAAGGGGCATTAGTGAAAATCTAATCGCATTGCTGGAAAGGAATGCAAACCCCTGGTTGACAGGAGTAGGTATCATGAAAATAATAAAGTCAATACATTTGTTCCACAATCACCTTCATAGGTGTCATTGATAATTTGTGTATTTTTTTGTAGTCTTGTTTTAATTGCTTTCTAGGCCATTTGGGTTTGTCTTGAAGGTTCCCCCTTCATGCCCTTAGCTAAGTCAGATTTATATTTCCAGTGTGTGGGCTGTTAACTCTTAAGCACTGTAGATTCTGAAAAGTGCTTTGGTCACATGCTATTATGGAGTATTCTTTCCAGGAATATAAAAGGAACCAAAGAAATAAACAGAAAATGGAGACTGATATAGACTTTATTTTACTTCTTTTGGTTAATTAGCTTAATGTTCTAATAGATGTCTAACAGAAAAAAGTCATTTATTTTCTAGTCTGACTTTTAGTTGCTTCCTGCTTTTTTTTTTTCTGGATTGTGTTATCTTTGGGATTTTTTTTTTAAATTACACTCATGATATTCATTAATTACACTCATGATATTAATCACATTTGTGGTATTCATAGATTACATTAGCAGTATTCATTCAATTATATATATATACATATATATATATATTGCTTCCTGCTTTTTAAAGTGAGTAGTGAGCAGAACTCCCTGAGCGCTCCATGTGCCTCCCATGCCCATTAAGAGAAGGTGTCTCCCAAGAACTGCAGGCCACTGAGGGATGCTCAGCGTGGGAGAAACCGTCTTCCCCAGGGAAGCACACACCAAGTGGTTATCCAATACCAAAGGGTCAGCCCTGAAAACACACACAGATGTAACCCTGTATAATTACATGTGTGTAAACATATACCTGAAACAGCAATCAATGAAAAAGATGCCATGAATATGAAAAAGAGCAAGGAGGGAAATATAGGGGAACTTAGAGGAAAGGGAAGGGAGAAATGACATGATTATATTATAATCTCAAAAACAGAAGTAAAAAAATAAAGAGGCGTCTCACTGTCTCGACTCACTGGGTCCAGAACATTGATTTTCAAATAGGTTGAAATACAATGTCATAATTATGGTTCCCTAGTAAATTATTTAAAAGAAAATTAAGCCTGAAATTCATGTAGATTATAAGCCAATTTGTTGTTTTACTCCCTCACGTTTTTTAACTTGGTAATTACTTTTAAAACCACTAGGCATTTCTCCACACTCATTTAATTGAAAACATCATACCTCATTGTAGAGAATCTTAGGGTGGGAGGATTAGTCTCTGTTGTTTTTTAAAACACATTAGAACATAGTATAAAATGCAGATCATGATTTGGTGCAAATACATGGAGTGCAAAGCTTGTAAAGCTGGACATAAAAAGGGTTTTGTTGTTGTTTTGTTTTTTTTAATCTCTGACTTAAAAGACTCCTCCCAGGATGTACTGCGACAGATCACTAAGCAGCTTCCCCCTAGCAGTCTGGTTGCAAATGGCACTCACACCTCAGACAATGCTGCCATGTCAACTCACTATGACACAAAAACAATTTCACTGAGTCACTAATTGAAAACTCAGCTTCCCATGCTGGGTACCGTGTCCCAGTCTCCAAAACAAAACAGAGAAGGCCTTGCACAGTGTGTTCCCAACTTCCTCAGTCGCTGGTCTCTTTCATTCACAACTGATCTCTGGAGTTCTGTTTATGTCGTCCACAGTCTCACTCAGCACAGGGCAACCCTGCTCTCTTTCTGGTCACGCTCCTGAAATGGCACCAGCAGCCTCCGTGCCATTCAGTTCAATGAATACCATCCTTCCTGCTGTACTTCTGATTTTCTTGAGTCAGCTTCTGCCTGCACTTTCTCTAGCACCCTTTACATATTTCCTGTTGTCTCCTGAAGATTCACCCAAGCCCAAACAACCAAGGAGTCAGGAGCACCTTGTGGTTTGTTCTTGAACAATCTGCAGAAAGTATCCTCCAGTCTCTTCCTAGCAGAATCCTTCATGTCTGTGACATTCAGACCATGTATGTGCAAGTAACTTATAAATCAGTACTGACACATGAGCCCTGGTCTTTGGCTAATCTTAGTGTAGCTTCTAGAGATACTATGCATTCCATTAATACAAATGACTCTAAAATTTAGACTGTCAATCTTATATCCAACAGGTTTCCTACATAAGCTGAAACCTAATCACACTCAACTTCTCTCTTTGAATATCTGTGTCACAAAATATTGACTTAAATCTTGTTGCTTATTTCTCTATTTATTTCCCCACTGTGCTGCGGATGGAATTCAGAGTTCTGTACATACTACCAGGAACTTGACCACTGAGCCAAACTCTACTCTATTTTTGAATGCCAGGTTCCCATTTCCCTTGACTGAAATCTCTGAGGGAAGGTCTGAGCTTGTGCTGTTTACCATGGTGTGTCCTGAGCCTCACAAAGCTGACAGAGAGCAGAGCCTTCACCCACTGCTCTTGAGCTGGAGGAGAATATCAAACTGACTTTGCATCTCCACCAGATCTCTCAAGTCCTGGACTGAAATGTCACCAATGGCACTATGGCCCCAATTTGTATTAAGAAGATAATTGAGCTAGGTGGTAGTGGCGGCGGCGGCGCACACCTAATCCCAGCACTTGGGAGGCAGAGCCAGGCAGATCTCTGTGAGTTCGAGGCCAGGCTGGTCTACAGAGTGAGATCCAGGACAGGCACCAAAACTACACAGAGAAACCCTGTCGCGGAAAAAAAAAAGAAAAAAAAAAGAAAGAAAGAAAAGAATAGATTAAAAAAAAATTGAACAACTGTTGGGTTGAAATTCAGATTTGTCATTAAATTGAAGCAGTTTAGGGGCTGAAGAGATGGCTCAGTGGTTAAGAGCACTGTCTGCCCTTCCAGAGGACCCAGTGCAATTCCCAGCACCCACTAGGAGACTCATAACAATCTGTAACTCCAGTTCCATAGTATCCAGCCTTCCTCTGTCCTATGCAGGAACCAGGCAAACATACAGTGCACAGATACACATGCCGGCAAAACACTCATCGAAATAAAATAAAATAAATGAAACTAAAAAAAACCTAAAGCATTTTACTTCAAAATTGGTTTGAAGGTTTTGTTATATATACACAGGAAATTTTAAAATGCATGTGTATTTGGAAAAACTCATTTGTAAACACACAAGTGGAAACACTACACATGCACAAAGCTCTTGCCCAGATGATTTTGAAACATATTTATGGATGATTTTGAAACAGTTTTATCCCAAATTCTTAATGTGGATTTTTTTTCTCTTTCTAAATGCAATGAAATGTGTGTCTTATTTGAAAGCGTTTGGCTCTTCACGGAATATTTCATTATTTCCATTTTACCTATATTCGCCATTGTCTTCTGCCCCCATTCCCACCCTCCACCCCCGTGTTAAGGCCATTACTTTAGCCTTCATTTGTAAATAACTCCAGTGCTAAGTTCAGGTGACATCATGTGAGCATTGGAAGCACATTGTATTTCACACATTAGGATTTTGCCACATTAAAGAAGATAACCTACTGCAAACAATTTCTGCTCTTAGTGTGGTGTAAACAACCCTCCGGAATCACAGCTAATAAAGATTCAGAGTTATTGCCAAGTTCAGTGTCACTGAAACTTCAGGGATAGTACTGAATTCATGGCCAATCACCACACAGCACAAGATGTTCCCGTGCCCTTTTTAACACTTAACTTACATTAAAATGCAACTCTAGAAGACTCAAGAAGTATTCCTGTGTCTTAATGAATTCTACTTGTCCATAAAGATGACAATCTATGTAGATTTAGGAACCATCAGTAAACATCTGTACTTCTACCGTCTCAGGAAGTCTACCACATACTTAAGCAGGAATCTCCCTGCCAAGTGCTCTTGGCTTTTCCTCCTGTCCATTCTTCCTACATGAGAAATGCAGTGATGCTAACCAAAGGGAGGAAGAACTCCAGAGCTCAGGCTTTTTTGAGAAGCATAGCCCCACAAATTCTCTCTGTAGCATGACTCAGCTTAGCAATTTACTCAGAGTTATCCTCTGCTCTTATGCTGGGCCGTTTGTCTACATTTAACCCTTTCTGAATTCAATATGGACAGTCCGAAATGTTCTCTGCTTTGCCAGTTGTTTTTGCTTGCTTTAAAAAAATGAAAGAGTTAGCCAGGCATGGTGGTTCAAGCCTTTACTCCCAGTACTTGGGAGACAGAGAAAGGTGGCTCTCTGAGTTCAAGGCCACCCGGGTCTACAAAGGGAGTTCCAGGACAGCCAAGGCAACACAGAGGAACCTGTAACGCAAATTCTAATTGGTCTTAATAATAAAAACCTGGAGTCAGATATCAGAGTGAAAGCTGAAAGATCAGTGAAGCAGAACAGCCAGCCGCTAGAGAGACTTCTTACCTCTAGGTATCCTCAGACAGGAAGGGCCGAGCTCCTGTCTCCATTCCACCTTATCACTTCCTCTCTCCACTGAGCCTTGGAACTTCCTGTTCCTTCCTCCCAAGTACTGGATCAAACTCATGAGATCCCGAGTGCTGGGATTAAAGGTGTGTGCCACCACTGCCTGGCCTCTAGTGACTAGTTCCACACTCTGATCTCTCCATGCAAGCTTCATTTGTTAGAGCACAAACAAAATATCACCACAGAAGCCTGTCTTGGAAAAAATAAAAGATAAATATTGCATAATGTTATTGTATTGAATGTCATTTCTTGGATTTCATTTCAATAGTGTTAAATTACTATCCCTTTCCTTCTTTGTGCTGTAGACTCCTTATAGACAGAGAATCTGTTATATTCATTCTATATGTAGCACGTATTTTATGTCACATTAGGGGGCATATCTTCAATCACAGATGTAGCTTAGTGGGAAAGCACTTGCCTATCACACACAAGGCCCTGGAGGTGATTCCTCAGACCAGCAAAAAATTAAAAATAAAAAAAAACACACACAACCAAATTTTGGTTGCTTGAGTGATATGAAAAACAACAAGAAAAAAAAACTAAACTCAGAAATCATGTAGATCAGCCATACAAAGTTACTTATTAAATGTGTTCATTGATTATTTGGAGGAAATAGGGAGAAGGAGGGCAATGCACTGCTGCCTACGTAGGAGTTCAACATGTCAAGAGCATGACAGGAAGGTGACTTGTGCCTCAGTGTGCGGTTCAGTCACATGAGTGAAAAGAGTATTAATTCAAATATGTTTGTCAAAGATTCATTGAATGACTGCGCATCTGGATTTTTGTACATGAAATACTATATCCAAAAAACCTACTTCTGAAATGAATTTATAACTAAAAGTAAATTACATTTGTATATTTAAGCTAATTTTTTCAACATAGTATTTTTATTGATTCTCTAGGAATTTCACATCATGCAACCGGATCACACTTACTTTCCAGTCCTTCCGTGTCTGCCTCCCCACCCTTGTGACCTCCCCGCACCCCAACAAAAAGGCAAACAAAAAATAAGTCCAAGTTGTGTTCATCTATATACTCGCTGGAAGGTGGTCAAACTCTCAGTGGCCTGCCCCTCAAATAGA
>CABHPQ010000796.1:21129-62819 GCA_902168405.1 Peromyscus aztecus | reverse complement strand
CGAGAGAGAGAGAGAGAGAGAGAGAGAGAGAGAGAGAGAGAGAGAGGTTGACAGAGACACACAGAGATGAAGACACAGAGAGGGAGAGCCTTTTCCAACTGGCCTTCACTGATGACTGATGATTTCAGGAAACTTCTACATTCATTAATTATTTGCATACATTCTGTAAACTGTTTTAACATTAGAATATTTGTCTTTTAATTTCTGAAGTATAACAGTTGTTTATATATTTTGGACATAACTTCTTCATCAGAGATTTATACTGGTTATATTCTTTTAGGGTAAATCTTATGTTTTAATTGCTAACTGAAAATTTTCAAAGAACAAAAGTCTTTGATTTTGCTAGAAATTGATTGTGTTGGTGTGTTTACTATTACTATTTCAAAAGTACTCGAGACTGGGCAGTTTTTACAGGCTAGTTCATCCAGCTCCTGGTTCTGGAGACTGGGAAGTCTGTGAGCATGGTACTAGACTAAGCTGGGCCCCTAGGAAGCTTTTTTACAGCAAGACATGGAGGAGGCCCTTGCAAGGCCAGACAGAGCCAGCATGCCAGCTCAGCTCTACTTCCTCATATTACAAAGCCATTAAAGTCACCATGGAAGCCCTGTCTTCATGATCTCATCTCAACCAAATTACCTCCTCCAAAACCCACCTCAGAACACTAGCAACAAATTAAGTTGGTGACTAAACTCCCAACCCCCCAAGTCTTAGGGGATAATCTGCCTACAGCACTGGGTAATCTTTTTCTTTTTTTCCAATTGCTTTCTGTGTATCAACTCATCAAGCCTCACCACTCTTGTGATAAATAAATTAATATCCTCTATGAGATTCATCCACTTTTAAAATCATTTAACTCTGAGGGAAGGGAGCTAGGATTTCAGCCGTGGTGTCCCGAGTTCCCATCTTCTTCATTCATTGTACATGCCCTCTCAGGGTAGGGAAGAATCCTTTCAAATTTCAAAACCAAGGAAAGCCCACCGGTCTCCTCCAAGCTTTATGATGTCACTGATACACACACCGAAAGCCCTGGAAGTGAGAACCACATCACTAAAACTGCCTGCCATTCTTCCTTTTGTGTAGGCTACCCTGCACTTTCTTTGGTGTGTGTTTATTTACTTGCTCGTTTTAATTAGCATACAAAGTATTGGGTTTCATGGTGGCATTTGCTAACAAAATTTGTTTTTGCTGATTTTCTTCCCATGTTCCTCCCCCATCACAGACACTCCCCACATCCTTCCACCCCTGGCTGCCACCTTCCCACTTCAAGTCACCTGTGTTCTATTGCCTCAGCTCCCCTGCCTCAAAACCTAGTTCCCCTCATCATCCCCTTTCCAGTTTACACTTCTGTCTGTCTGTCTCTGTCTGTCTGTCTGTCTGTCTCTGTCTCTCGTCTCTCTCTATGTAGATATATAAACTAGGATGCATACATGAAAGAGAACACACCGTATTTGTCTTTCTGAATCTGGATCACCTTGCCAAATATCTCTTGTTTTCCTTTTCTGTTTTAGGCTTTTGGTGTCCTGTTTCAGAAACTCTCATCCCCCCTAAGGCTGACATGGTTTTCTTCTTTGATTCTGAAACTTACACCTCTATATTCTGAAACACTTACCTCTATTATCCAATCCTGTAATGTTTGCACTATAGCCACGGAAGGGCTGAGGCTTGTAATTTTTACTGTTGTTGCTTTCTTTATGAGTGTCTGGTTATTCCATAGCCATTTGTTGGAAAGCATAGGCTTTTACCTTTTGAAGTACTTTAGCACCCTCACCAAAAATCAACTGACTCTTTTTTGTATAGGTCAATTTCTAGAGTGGTCTTTCTCATTGCCTCTGCACCTACATGGTGCTGTCTTAATTGTTGTGGCTAAATAGGAAGTTTAAAAATAGCATCAGCAATATCCTCAAAGATACAAGAAGAAAGAAAGAAACTAAAAATGAATATTTACAGAATAGAAAGAACTTTCATTAGTCACACATATAAATGCACATTCAGACATGCACACACACACATGCACATGTGTGCACACACACATACACATGCATGCACACACACATGCATGCACACACACATGCATGCACATGTGTGCACACACATACACATATGTGCATGTACATGCAGACACACACATATACACACATGCATGCACATGCAGACACACACATACACATGCATACACACATGGGGGTGGATACTTGAAACCAGTATAAAGACTAGAATTCTTGCTTAAGGAGCATCTCAGGACAAAAGGCACCTAGGCCAGAAGACTAACAATAGGAGAGAAGAAGTTGGGGTACTAGAGTCCAGTACAGACAGTTGAGCTTTGAATTTGCAGACCAAGAAAATAGAAACACAGCAGTTCAGACACGTTGGGTTGTTTGCAATGATGAATTTGGGTTTCTACACCATCCTGCTCTAGCAAGTACCCAGCACCATGGTGTAAAGCAGACCCAAGCATACCTGTGGAGATCAGAGTAGCCAGGGGTGAAGAGAAGATTCTACAAGCTAGGATGGTAAGGGGGAGACCCCTTACAGAGGCTCCAGAACCACAAGGACAAAAGAACAACCCAGAAGCATCTTCAAAGTGCTGAAGAAAAGTTATTTCCATCTTAAAAATTCTCTATCCGGCCAAGAGGTCAAATGTCCATGAGAAAAGATGAGAAACTGGGAGGGAGTTCAGTGGGAAAGTTCTCGCTGCACAAGCGTAGGGACTTGGATTCAAACTCTCATGTAAAGCTGGACACGGTAGCATGTGTCTGCAATCCCAGCACTCTGTGGCAAGGCAGGAGAATCCGGAAGCACCCTGGCCAGCTGACCTGGTGCATGCCATAGCAAATAAGAGACCCTGCCTCAAAGTGGAAGGAGAGGGTCAACACTGGAGATGGTTCTCTGACCTCCACAAGCAGAGTGGCATGCATGTGCCTGTACTCTTGCACACGAGTGTGCACACGAAGATAAAAAAAAAAAATAGACTTGAGAATCTGTGAGATCCTCAAATACTAGCCTACCCTGCATGCTCTCTCTGGTGGATATAGAAAATGCCCAACACAAAAAAATGAGAATGCCAACCAGGAAAGAGGAAAGCGTGGCATATTAGGAGCAGGAGCTGCTCCCTATAAGAAAGAGACAAAACAGGTTCCGTGAGGCAGCTGGAGGGAGGCCTCAAGATGGCACCTGTGCGACAGGGGTGGTGGACAGACAGGCGGTCTGCCCTGGTGTGGGTCAGAAACTCCAGGGGGGATAATGTCTTCAGGCTGGAATTGACAAAACCGTCAATGGATCCATGCACAGAAAATCTCTGTACCATCCGTACCAAGTCTGCAGTTTAACTAGCAATGATTTCTGAGGAGGTGGAGGGGAAGAGGGAGGGAGGGAGGGAGGATGAAAAAGGTAGGTAAATAGAAAGGGAGAAAAGGAGATCCTGAGGGAGGGAGAGTAGGAAAAGTAAAAGAAAAATAAATAGTGTAAAAAAAAATTCCCCCAAGTGACAGTACTTATAGGACATTATGTGGTTCAGTTGTGAATAGCATTTATATGATCAGAATAACAACAGTACCATATATCTAGCTAACTAAAATTTAATAATAATAATAAATACAATAATTAATATTTCTAAGAAAGAGTAATAGGGTATGAGTATGTTTGTGTGTATGTGTTGTGTGATGGGATTGCAGGTAGGGTGGAAAGAAAGATTAAGCCCCTCATCTTTTATAATGTGGATTCTTCTTTTGTAATGCTTGTCATAGGAGGGAGGGGACTCTAGTACCTCCATGGTTGACCCTCTGTACCTGAGGATTCTACATACTGGGATTCAAACAGCCTCAGATTGATAATATTCAGGAAAAAAAAAAAAACCTTCATCTATGTTCAAGGAATCAGACATCCTTGCCTACACAGTATAGCAGATGACTGTTTCTTCTTTGTATTACGTAAGCAATCAAAGAAAGCTGACAGTATACGGGAGACTGCGCACAGATAACAAAGACGTGGACATCTGGTGACGTTGGTGTCTGTGGTGGGCCCTTAAACAAATCCCCACACATAGCAAAGGATAACCATAGATCAACTAGGAAAAGCCAAAGGCCATCTCAAGTCATTGCAAGTGTGCCTTGTCCTGGGCAGGAGGCTGCGGGTGGGACACTGGGTGCTGCTCTAAATACAACAAGCCTCTGGTCCCACTCCAGACGCTACACTCCTACATGATGGCACTTTTGATAAAAGCTGAAAATAGAAGAAGAGGACAAAAGCTGGGTCTAGTGATACCAGCCCAGAATCCCAGCTCCTCAAGAGGCTGAGGTAAGGGAGCCCAAGTCCCAGGCTTGGCTGGGTTACCGAGTAAATTCAAGTCCAGCCTGAGCATCTTAGTGAGGCCTTGTCTCAAACTTTTAAAAAAGTTAAAGGGCTTTGGGGTATAGCTCCATGGTAGAATACTAGCCTGTCAAATGCGGAGGTTCAGTACTCAGAACCAAATAAAAGGAGCTATGGAACACACTCTCTTCTGGATATGGCATGGTCACTACAGTCAAAGATGCACAGAAACTGTGATTATTCGCTCAAGATTGGACCCCTCAACCTTCCTTTGTGGATGAGGAAGGGGCTTGTAAGACCCCCCACCCCCACCCCTAACTGAGAAACTACGGGAGTTAATGGCTGCTGGGGGAAGTAGAGTCATTTTCTGTGGTGATGTAGCCACTGATAAGCCATTCATGCTCCAGTAAATAGCATCTCTCCCATGCTCCTGCAGCAGCCCAAATGAAACTCAGTGAGTCATAAGAAAACACACAGAGAAGTAGGAGGGGACCGGTTGGGAAGAAGAAAGCGGTTGCTAGGAGTGGGAAGGGGGTAAGGGGAATGGGGTGAATATGATCATTATATGTTGTGTGGACACGTGAAATCTTTGAAAGCTAAAACATAAAGAGTTTCCAAACTGAAGTGAGAAGATACTGGTAGGTAGCATCTGGCCGTGGATACAGTTTGCTTTCCAGATTGCCTCACCCCATCACCAGAGGCATAGTGTAGGAAGACCATCAATAGGCCAGATGTAAAACACAACCTGTAATCCCACACCACGGAAGAGAAACCACAAACTCCATAGCAAACACATAAGCTATAAACCAAGGGCTAAAACCTAAGCAAGTTGACTTAGTAGGACAAACAAGACACATTAAAACTGTGACCTTCCAAGGATTAAGAGAGGATATCATGATTATAAAACAAGAGCACACTGCTATAATAAAACGATTGGACCTCTTGGGAGCTGAACCATGATGACCACAATTTAAAGGTTCAATTTAATCTTAAAACAAAGCCAGTAAAGGATCAAACTGAACAACTTCTTTTCTTTTCTTCTAGAACATAGTTCAAAGGGACAAAAAGAAGTCACGAGATGAAAAAAAAGTCCTAGGGACAGATACCAAGGTCTCAGCCTTGTTCTAATTAGAAACCCATAAAAGAGAAGACAAAGAAATCAGGGAGGGGTGATCACACTTTAAATTCCTCAGAGCTCAAGAAAACACCGACCTGGTCGAAAGAGTTCTTTGAGTTCTGTTCATGGTGTGGCTTCTCTGAAGATTAAAAAGACAGAAAAGAAACCCACCTAGACTCTTGAGCTGGCCCTACACTTAGCCCATGTCTCCATCTGTATCAATTACAAACACTAGCATCATTTACAAGTCTCCTTGCCCAGCTCCTAACACCTAGCCATCCCATAATTCCCTCCTGTCTTGCTTCTTGCCTTCCTGTGTGGAACATTGGATTGTAGTGGAATTTGCTCTCCCACATGCCCCTTCTCCCTGCTCCTGCCTGCGAGGTGGATTCGCTCCCGGTCAGATCAGAGGATGACTTCAGCTGTCTACTCTGTTCTGTATTTGTGAGTGTGTTTCCTCAATTTACCTTAATAAATTTCCCTTCTCCTTCTTAAACAGACTCCTATGGATTTATCACTTTAATGAATGGCTACCATTTGCCACTGTGGCTTTGCCTTTCATAGTTACCACTGAAGAAGGAACAGCCACAGGTTATCTGCTGTCATCTCTAGTCTGAGGCATGAGCACATGTGACTCTTAGGGGAGCTGTATGACTGACAGGTGTTCTCATTCTGATGTACCTCCCAGGAAGTTATCAGCATCCATCTCGGGACTTCATAGGACCAATAATAAGTGTCCACTTGTGCATGTGGGCACACATGTATCTGTGAAAAACAAGGTGGTGTGGACTGTGTCTGTAAACAGATTTCTATGTCCAATACATGTAGACAATAGCTAATACAGAAGCCAAGTCATTGCTTATTACAGGAAGATACATATTTGTTCTGGCAGAATGGAGGTCATAGAAACAGTCCATTTGGCAATCACGGTATTTTATTTTATTTTGTGTGTGTATAATGTGTGTGTGGTGTGTGCCTATGTGTATCTTTGTGAGTGTGAGCATGTGCTTGCCACAGCACACAGATGAAATCAGGACAAACTCAAATGTCAGTGTTCTCCTTCACCTTCTTTGCGACAGGGTCTCTTTTGTGCACCACTGAGCTGGCTAGCCAAACGCTTCTGGAGATTCTCCTGTCTCCACCTCCTGCCTCTTGGGATGAGTGCTGGGATCCCTGACGTCTTAAGCACTGTACCCACTGAGTCACCTCCCACCTCACATGACATTTTAAAGCTATACGAATTGCTGAAATCAGGCCCAAGTAGCGAATGGCGGTTTCTTTGGGTAGAACAGATGCTTTCTCAAAGCCCCAGGCACCAACAGAGGTGGGAGAAAAGACCCTCACACTGCACTGTCTTTACCGAGCAGAGGAGCTCAGTCAACACCAATCCAGATGTTCGTTAAACACCTGCCACATGTCAACAGCATGTTTGTCAAAGGGGAAGCAAAGGTAGACGGTACCTAGGATATCTGGACACAAAGAACCTCAGACAAAAACCAGCACTTTTGATTTCTAGACACTGACGCCCACTGTTCTCAAGGCCTTTCAGAAGGTTTTCCTCTTGCTGGTGGCAAAGACTGTCCACTCCGTTTCTAAGTGGCGAGAAGGGGCTTGGTGGATGCCAAGCCTGATTAGCTAAGTTCAATTCTTGGTACCCACACATTGGAATGAGAGAACTGGCTCCCTTAAGTTGTCCTCTGGTCGCTGTATTTGTCGTAGCACAAGACACACGCGCGCACGCGTGCACACACACACACACACACACACACACACACCACCACCACCACCACCACCATAATTTAAAACCTAAAAAAATAAAAACAGCAACCAAAAAGCCAGGGAAATTAATATACTCAAACAATGTTATGTATGGTTTATTTTGTTGTGTTTATTCTCCTGTGGTCTTTAGGAAGCTCTTTGGGTAAGAGCTAATATAAAAATTAAAAGGTAGGAGAAGGTTTTAATTGGTGCCTTGCATGGTCTTAGCTCCTTGTAAAGTATTTCATGAGATCACTGCTCTACTGCTGAAAAGAGTGTGCTGTGTACTCAGGCTTGAACACAGTTTCTTTACACTGTAACTCTTCCAAAAGCCCTATGCAGCCCTCCAAACACCAAAGAACTTGGTACCATGGAAGAATTTGAGCTCTATGGACCCTCATCACCACTTAGAAATGGAATGGACGGTCTTTATGGTCCAGGGACCCCAGGCTCAGAAACATTGTTGAGCAGAATCCCAAGGGGAACTCTTGCTATGGCATTCCATTTTTTTTAAGGTGGATGGCCAGGAGTCTGTGAGGGTGGCCCATTACTCAGAGATAAAGGCATACCACTTGGACTTGTTGATGTTTTTATTAGACTGGGTTGGACCCAGAACCACCCTGGAAGGCGGGATCTAAAGAAGAAATCCTTTGATGAAATAGGCACATTTTTGTTCCCAACTATATTAAGAGGAAAGAATACAAGACTCTAGAATCAGGCTCTAAGAGGGGTGTAGATGATATGAATTCTATGGATACCTCTGTATATTCATCTATCTATCTACCTACCTACCTATCATCTATCTACCTACCTATCATATATCTATCTATCTATCTATCTATCTATCTATCTATCTATCATCTACTCATCTTCTTTCTGAGATGTTAGATATCTCATCAGCCACGCTCTCATTTATCTTCCTCCCTCATCTGTCTCGTGCTTTGAGCATGCA
Organism: Peromyscus aztecus; assembly: GCA_902168405.1. NCBI lineage: Eukaryota > Metazoa > Chordata > Mammalia > Rodentia > Cricetidae > Peromyscus > Peromyscus aztecus. The sequence continues at coordinate 54,687 of CABHPQ010000796.1, read as the reverse complement.
TGCAGCTAGAGATGTGCCTCTTTAAACACACACAGTTATAGGTCCTTGGTGTCTTCTCCTGACCATTTATGGAAAACTTTTCCTTTTTGTTTCTTAGAAAATTGGGATCTCTGCTGTAATCAAGTGCCTGATATTTTAATCCTTTTGTGAGATCCAATGAAAAAAGGGATTGTGGAATGTTTGGACATCTAAGGAGGTGTGGCTTCTGGTTGTCAGGGAGAGTCTTGGCAGCTGATGTGGTGTCTGCATCACACAGGGTAATGTGCCCTCTTAGTCTGTTTTTATTCATTTAGCTATACTATTTTCTTCAAGCTGTACCACTCTGCTGTTGTCCTCCAGGGATCCCCTCCATCGTTTACCTTGTAAATCCTCACCTCCACACACAATCTTATTGTGCTGTTTTCCATATTCCAGCCTCACTGGTGTATTCCTGGTCTTAACCCTACCATATAGACCCTTACATTTTTCAGACCTTGTATGTGCTGATCCCTTAGACTGGAGCATCCTCCCTGATCCTGTTTCTGGATGTGGATTGACCCTTCCCCTGAGCTGATGCTTCTGCAACACCAGCTGCCTCACAGATGATGCACAACACTGCTTTCCCATTAGTGTCTGCTTGCCCCTGGAATGGGAGCATCTTAAAGCCAATGGCTGCCTTAACCTTTCCTGCATTCAGTGCTGCCATAGATATAGCACAGTGAATAATGTAAATTTTTCTTATTTCAGGTAGTCTTTAATTAAAAATTTCAGAGATTTCTCTTTCCTAGTATTGCTAATTTCTCAGTTTCTCTAATTTCTTACTATTAGAGCTAAAAGAAAAATATCATCTCACTATCCTCTGTCTCATTTTAGATTTTGTTATTATTATACTTTACTTTTTATACAATGATATCACCTGGGCAGGACCATGGAAATCTTTAGAGAATATGAAACTAGGCTGAAAGAATGTTCAATTATGTATTTAACTTGATTCTGTTTCTCTTATGACTATTTCAATTTTTATAGCTGTTACTGATCTCTGATTTTGAATTTCTGTTGGAATTCTAATGCACTTCCTTTGTGAAGAGGTAAAGCATAGAATAGCACAGCTCAGGGCTCATGGATGTTGAGGCTATCTGCTTCATCATCTTCCTTTGCAAAGAAAGGGGAGAGTCTGATGAGGACTTGCCTGGATTACATCGGGACAGACCTGGACCTAGACTTCACAGTGCTGTGCTCCGGGTTTTATTAATCTTTTAAATAACTATCTTTGGGGTCTGCTGTTTTCCCATTTTTTTTGTATTCATGAATTTTTTGCATCATTTTTATTACTTATTTTCTTCTTCATACTTTGGTATCTCTCTTTTTCTCTGATTGCCTACAGTGAAATCTTAGATTATGTATTCTTAGGTTTTTCTTTCTTTCCAAAACTACATTCAACACATCAAATGTTCTCCCATAAGCACTATTTTTTGTTGCCTCTCACAAGCTTCGAAAAGTAGTATTTTCATTTTCATTTATTTCAAAACACTTTAGAATTTCTCTTGAGAGTTCTTCATTGGTTTATGTACTAGGCAGAAAGGTATTGCTTAATTTCCAAATAATATGGGATTTTCTAGCTATCTGTTGTTGATTCTAGTTTAATTCTACTGTGGTCTGAGTGCTGACACTGTCTGAGGTATATTCTTTTGACAGCCCAGAATGTGGTCTGTCTCACAGTACGTCCCTTATGAGATTGAGAAATGTAATTTGATGTCGTTGCATAAAATAGTCTATAACTGTCCATTACATCCAGCTGATTGGTGGTGTCATGAGCTCGGCCATGCCCACACTAACTTCTGCCTGAGGGATCCTTCTGTAACAGAGGGGTGTTATAGCCTCCAACTATAATAGTAGATGTATCTACTTCTTGCCAGATACAGTTTGATGCTTTTTTTTTTTTTTTTTTTTGCTGCTAGGGATTCACATTATGAATTGCTGTGTATTCTTTCACACTGTTATTCGCCTCTTCAGCCATAATAACATTCCTTGCTCTGAAGTTGGTTCCTTCTGAAATAAGTAAGCTACCTCCAATTTCTTTTAATCAGTGTTCATGTGTTCTATTTTTCATCCATTTAGCTCTTTAACTCATGCCTTTGGGTTTCTTGTAGATAATATTTCATTGAGTTTTGTGCTTTTACCCATATTGGCAATTGTGTCGTGTGTGTGAGTGTGTGTGTGTGTGTGTGTGTGTGTGTGTGTGTGTGTGTGCCTGTGTGCACATGTGCATACCTGCACATGTAGATACACATATACACATGTGTGCCAGTATACGTGCATGCGAAAGCCAGAGAACATCCTCAGGTGTTTCTCTTCAGGAGCCATCCAGTTTGTTTTTGGGGGAGAGTCTCTCATGGATTGATTTGGAATTTGCCAATTAGGCTGGACTGGCCAGTCAGTGAGACCCAGGAATCAGTCTGTGTCCACTTGCTCAGTACTTGGATTATAAGTCTGTGCTACCACATCTGGCTGTCTTTAATGCCTAGATGTGTTCTAGGCATCTAAATAAGGTCTTCATGCTTGCGACACATGAAAGTGAAGGTAAAAGAAAACCTTTCATTTTTCAGAGCTCTCTTTCCAGGCCTATTCTATCTTTTAACTGCTGTATTTAGACCACTTACGTTTCAACTGGCCATTAATATAACTGAATTCACATCTAGTATTTTTAATACTGTTTTCTATTTACTCCCCTTTCTCTTTTTCCCATTTTTTCTCCGAACTTTTTCTACCCTTGCTACAACTGAACATTTTATATGATTCCATTTTCTCTCTTTTTAACAAACAGACCAGTTTTCACCTTTCATTCTTTGCTTTGTTGTCTTATTTTTTGAATGGTTGTTCGAGAATTTGCATTGTGTATCATAAGCAGTCCAGATCCACTGTCAAGCCTCACCCCCACTACACTGGTACTCCAAGCCGCAATCCCATCGCATGGGTACCTCAGGTAACAAAACAAAATATTCTCTCCCATCTTTACATTATTGCTGTCACTCACATCATTTAAGAACATCTATAAAAAAGAATATTGATCAAATACATTATTGATATTATCATTTTGAACACTGTTACTTCAACCAGAAGAAGAAATGAGACGTTTTCTTTGACCTTTGCTTAGGCACTTTTCTCATGTTCCTTTTTCCTTAGTGCACTCTGAGTTTCTGGAATTTTCTTCTTTCCAAAGAATCTCTGTAATATTTTTTCTTGCACAGAGAGTCACTTGGCAACATTTGCCTCATTTTTTTTTTTTTACTGAGAAAGTCTTTTATTTCTCCTGCACACTTTAAAAATTTTTTTTTTTAATTTTAGGTATATACATGTGAACCTATGTATGAGTGCCATGTGCATGTAGTACCCACGGAGGCCAGAGGAGGCATCAGATCCCTGGAACTGGAGTTACAAGAGGTGGTGAGTCGCCATGTGGGTGCTGGGAACAAAACCTGAGTCCTCTAAAAGAGCACGCAGCACCTTAAAGCTCAGGACCATCTCTCCAGCCCTCACCTGCACATTTTTATTTATTTTTAAAAATTTAAGAGCAAGTCCTAACTCAAAATAATCTTGAACTAACTACATAGCTGACAATGACTTTGAACATTTGGTTCCCCTGCCTCTACCTCCCAAGAGCTGGGATAACAGGCTTGCACCACCACACCTGGTATTGGTGACTGAAGCCAGAGATCCGTGCATGCTAGGCAGGTACTCTACCAACTGTGGTCCATTCCTATCCCACAGCCCCCCACTCCCACTGCATTTTTGATGGATAATTTCACAAGGTGTAGAATTTGGGGTTGTTGAGTTTTCTCTCAACTCTTTCCATACCCATTGTTCCCACAGAGGCAACTGCTTGAGACTTTCTGTCCCAGCACATTGTGAGTTTCTGGATCCGCCTATTGTCTGCTCCAGCTTAGGAGACAGCTTTGTCCTCATCTTCTGGTGGGTCTAAGAAGTGCTGTGGCCTTTCACGTTGGTTCAGCTGTTTACTGGTTAGGACAATGGTTTCCTCTAAGATCTTTACATACTACTGAAACCAGAAGTCTCTTGTTGCATTCCCACTAACAACTTCCTCAATTTTATTTAACCTTAATTATAATGGCTTAACCCTGTGCAAATAGAAAATTACACCAGTCTCCCATTAGCCTGTGAAAAACACTGGTCATGGCAGTTCTCTTATTGTTACTGGGGTCATATTTTCTTTGCTGTTTGGGAAACAGGACTAAACATCACTCCACTGAGCTAGCTGGATTCAGATTGTCATCATGTATTAAGTTGGATCATTTACTCATGCTGTGCACAAAATGACACCACAGGAACATAAATTTAGAACGTAGCCAATCTTAAGTCAAAGTCCTTAAGGAGAGGGGGTAGCCAGACCTTCTTCTCCATGCCCATCCTTTATCCACCAAAAGAGAATCCCATGTTTGCTACCTGAGTGAGAGGAGACAGACTCGGGAGACCTGTGTGGAGAGGCGCTAAGAAACTCAACAGTCTGGGCACGAGGAAGGTACATTTGCTACAGACTCTTCTATTTGAATGCATGTTGCAGTTTTGAGATGCCTAGGTAAGGTTTGAGGTTCTTTTTGAATTATGCTTTTGGCTGCCTGACTCTGGATCTTTGAATACACCATTGCTCTGTGATTTAACCACGTGATCCTGAAATTTAGAAGCGTTATAGACATAGCTCGACTCCCATCCCTTGGGGCTGCCTAGCAGGGCTTATCTGCCTTAGCATGCCTCCTGTTCGCTGGGCCTACATTTTCTTAAATGCAGGTAATTACTTCAAGGATGAAACAGAAAGTAGAAAATGACACAAAATCTATAAAATAGTTTCAGAGAAGAAATGTATTCTGGCTTGGCACAAATAAAAGGAATTTTTGTTGTTGTTGCCAGAAGAAAGTCAGGGCTCATTTTCAGGACTGTGAAAACCTCAAAGCTTTGCCTGGAGGAATTTCTTCCTGCAAGAGGACTCTGAAAAATTTTCACTTTGATCTGCCTTGTTTGATCCGTGGAAAGCAATATCGGCTATATCTCAGGGTTCAGCGGAGCGCCCCATTAAACTGCCATCACTGTGAAATGATTGCATCTGCTTAATAGAGGCCGATAGGACACAGCCTTTATGCCAAGGCATCTTGTGTGTCCTAGACATTATGGACGGTCACCTCCGATGAATACATAATCCACCAGTCTTCAGGCATCCACACTGGTTGGAATGTGAGCTGGGGCTCTCACGCCAGGCTTGGCAGGACCCTGAGGATGAGGTAAGCCTTAAACCACTGCTAGCTTTAAACCCCAGCCTTTAACCAACCCCAACTCAACCCATTCATAGCAAAGCCTGCTTTATATCTTAAGTTAGTAAGGTGTTATTTAAATAAACATTTCTACAACACCCCAATGAGTACTTGAAAACCATGGGGTTCCCATTGCTGTGACTAGAGAAGTTAGCTACTTAGCCTTGAGACTTTCCTATCTCCTAGCTACTGTAGAGTCCCCAGAGTGGTCCATAGACACCTGGTTTCTTGCCTATTCTGCTGAGGAAAATCAGGATGGATTGTAGCAAGCTTTCTTTTGGGCCACTAACCAGCTCCCAAATCATGACACAGAGATTTATTATTAGTTATGAATGCTTGGGCTTATCTTATGCTTGTCCCCTGTTTCTCTTCATCTATGTTTTGCTTCGGGCCTTTTTATCTTTCTTTCTGTATGTTCTACTTTTCCTGCTTCTTCCATGCCTGCCTGGCTGGCGGGTGTCTGACTGGCTGGCCCCAGGCATCTCCTCTTTCTCCCTCATTCTTTTCTTCTCTCTCTTCTTTTTCTCTCCGGTCTAGATTCCTCCTCCTCCTTATTCCCTCTGCCCATCAGCCCCGCCTCTCCCTCTCCTGCCTAACTATTGGCCGGTTAGCTTTTTATTAGACCAATCAGGTGCCTTAGGCAGGAAAAGCAACACATCTTTACATCGTTAAACAAATGCAGCATAAACAAATATAATACATCTTTACATAGTTAAAGTAGTATTCCACAGCTATGGGTAGTGGGATGTACACAGCAAATGGATGTCATAGAAGGTGGATGACATTGTAGCTCTAATTAAGGTCAGAAAATAGTGATATAACAAATGATAGTGTGTATTGGACATATTGTATAAACAGGCTCTCTTCTGGGGGCTGTAGCAAAGTCATCTCATACATCATTAAATGGTGCTGACTCTGCGGACTCTGCATGGCAGGCACATCTATATATTTTTTACTTGGGCTTCTTTGTAGGATTATTTGTTGTGTAGATATCTGTCCGCACGAGTGTATACACACATGTATGTGGAAGTGTATGTGTGCTTATGTATGCACATGGAGGCCAGAAGAGGGCATGGGGTACTCTCTTCTACTAAAACACAGCTATTCCTATGAGGTAGGATTTCTCTCTGAGTCTGAGGCTTGCGTTTTCTTGTTGTACTTATGTCCTCTTGTTTTTTCATGTTTTGGTTGCGTCTTCTGATACCTAAAGGAGTGATTCGTCTAAACTAATGTGCCCAGTACCTAGAGACATTCCACAATGAGAGATGTGACATCTAAGAGGATTTGATCATCTGCTTAGCAAGTCAGCAGGGCTGCGAGAGTGAGCAGGTTTGAGCTCTGTGTCTCCACTCATTGCTGAAGGTCCCCCAGCAAACTGTGGAACCCTCTGGGCCCCACAGTCCTCACCTGCTTACCAGCATGAGTACAGGAATCAGCGCTCAGGTTTCCATCAGAATAGGTGGGACCACCCTGAGTGCCTGGGAGTCTTAGATGCCAGGTAGCTGTTGTGACTCAGACCTGTCCTCTGCTCCCCAAGTCACTGAGGTGAAAGTCAGTGAGTCCACTGTGGACTCCTGACTCACAGAAGAATTTGCCATGCTTCTGATGATTTCTGGAGAGACCTAACTGAGGCTTTTATCATCTAAGTAGGAGAAGCCCATGGTGCCTACGAATAAAGACAGCAGAGGCACAATCTGTGGTATCCTTGAGCTTGAGTACGTACCTTCAGCTCTGTCTTTCCTACAAACCTCTAAACTCCTCTAGAAGAAATATTCTAGGCCTTAAAGCAAACACTGAAGGAGAGGCATGGGCCCTTTGTGCTTTTCCAATGGTGGGTATACAGAAGGGGGGTGGGTATATAGAAGGGGGGTGGGTATACAGAAGGGTGGTAGATATACAGAAGGGTGGTGGGTATACAGAAGGGGGGTGGGTATACAGAAGGGGGTGGGTATACAGAAGGGGGGTGGGTTCAGAGGCTCAGCATGTGTCTGGGTTGTAGTGCCAGCACTCCAGCTAACATCCCTCAGGGCCACATTTTCTGTGGATATAAGGTTTGCTCCAGAAGGTATTAGCACCTCTACCCCCACTCTCTGGTTCTGTGGTGAAAGACAAATGTGCCTTCCCTTTAAAATAAAAGCTTGTAGACTGCAGGGACAGCTACAGAGCAAAGGGGTCAAGGCAGCATGCTTCTCAACGTAAAACTCACAAATGTGATCCCAAGGTTATTATGATTGAGCCAATATGAAGGATCACAACACACATTACCAATAGTAAGTAGTCCCCTCTATGTCCGGTACATTCCTCGTTCTTCCAACATCCACCATCAAAGAGACTGCATGGTGCCACACAAACAGGCTATGATGAAATGCTTGCCTGCTTGCCTGCTAGGTAGAGGGAGTCACGCAATGAACTGGTGTGTTTAATCTCAACAAATGGACAGCCTAGGAAGAGTGGTTGGTTAGAATTTCACCAGACAAGAGAGAGATAAAGAGGATATCTATTGGGAACCCATTCATTTGTCTAGAGAAAGCTCTCTGTTTACCTTTTCTAGCCCTGAAAGGTGAACCCCTCAGGTGTCTAACCAGTTCGCCATACAACTATGACACATGATACACTTAAGTTCAACTTTTTTCTCTCGCTAGATTCTCTCCATCTTACTGAACCAGAAAGCCAAACAACGTACACAATCACCCTGAATCCTGTAACATAAATATATCTCTTATGACCAAATTTTAAAAGTTATGTTACTCGTTGAGGGTGTCTCACAGAGTTCTGCATTATAACAGCTTAGTCCTCAGCATGATGTCATTCAGGATGTGGAACCTTCAGGAGGTGAAGCCTAGGGAAAGGTTGTTGAGGGCACCACCCTCGGAAGGGAGTAACATAGCTCTCTTAAGGCCCCTGTGTTATGGTTTGCGTGCTGATCAAGTTTCATTTCTGTGGCTGTGGTAAAATACTCTGACACAAAGCAACCTAAGGGAAGAAAGGGCTTATTTCAGTTTACAATTCCAAGTCCAAGTCCAGTCCACCATTGTGGGGAAATCAAGGCAGGAACTTTGAACAGCTGCTCATATCATCGTCACAGCAACAGTCAAGAAGAGAGAGAAATGACTGCGTCTATCTTGTTTGTTTGCCTGTGCTCAGCTCAGTTTCCCCTCTCCTACGCAATTCAGAACCCTCTGCCTAGGGAACGGTGCCACCCACAGTGGGCTGGATTTTCCTGGATCAATTAACTTAATTAAGACAATCACTACAATGGGGGAGTCTGTGGCTGATGTGTGGGATGAGTGGAAAATTTCTTAATTAAAAAATAAAGAAAGAAAAAAATTTAAAAAAAGACAATCACTACAGACATACCCACTAGTCAACCCAGTGTAGACACTCCCTCATTGAGACTCTCTTCTTGGCTGATTCTATGTTGTGTTCATTTGGTAAAGCTGACCACCACAGATATGTAAATGTCCCCCACAAGCCCATGTGTTTAAATACTTGGTCATCAGCTGGTGGTGCTGTTAGGGGAGGTTGCTGAACCTTTAGGACCTAGGGCCTAGCTTGGTAGACATGGGCATTAGGGACGAGACTTTGAAAATTGTATCTACATCCAGTTCTGGCCCAAGATCTCTTTGCTTCCTAGTTGGTACCATGTTAAGAGGTCATGGCTACAAGCTTCTCCTGCCGTGAATGAACCACCCGCCATGCTTTTTCTATCACGTGGACTGTATTTCTCACACTGTAAGCTGAAATGAACCTCTTGTCCCTTGAGTTGTTTCTGTCATCTGGATCATGACAAAATGACACTAGATCCCCGTGAGCACAGGTTGTCACACAAAGAGTAAGCCTGGTCCCTGTATCTCTCCTGCTCCCTAGCTGGCCATACGATCTCTCCACTTGACGTGCATCCATACACAACGCTGCCCTCCATCTTGTGGCATAGACAGAATGCCCCCACCAGAGCAGCTGAGCAGATGCCAGCACCGTGCTTTTGTACTTCCAAGATTAATTATGAGCCCTATAGACCCCTTTTTAAAAAATAAATTACTCAGCCTCGGGGGTTTTGTTGTAATAACACAAAATGGACTGACTAAGGCATCCATCAACTCAGGTGACGTGCGTGAGCATAAAACGGCAGAGATGCACAGTACCACAGTGTGTAATATTCCCATTACAGGATGCAACATGTGTAGCTATCCTTGATAGCCTATGTAACATGAAATGTAAACGAGCTCAGAAGCTGCAGGATTTGAGGACCACTTATCTTAGACTTTAATAGAACACAGCATGCTTTACCCCATCACACTTGTGTCTTCATTTTTATCATGGCTTTGGTTTACCAGCTACAAAGTCCTTGCAAGTTTAGCACTCACATGCCAGGCCACAGGAGGCTTCTCTGGACCTAGCTGAAGGAGTAAGGGATGGGAAGGAGGCAGAGGAGAGGGAGGCCAGAGTGAAAAATCCAAGGACTGGGCCCTTGCTCCAGAAGACCAACCTGTAATAAAGCCAGAAGGAACAAACAGGAAGCGGAGCCTGAACTTGTGAAGAGCCATTGACCAGGAGGGGGCCAGGGGTGGCGTGGGAGAGTGTGAGCCAAACTTTAAGAGCCTCTTACTCCTCAGCAATTACAGTGTGAAGGGTCAGGCCCCTCCCCTGGCATCACTAACTCCTGGCTCATTTCTTCTCATCTCTCAGTGCTGACTCCCAGGGCTGGTCAGGGAGCAGTGACCACCTGCTTCCCACTTCTCCCTTCGCCCGGCCCACATCCTGTTTGCAGTTATTCCTTTTCCATAAGCTGTAGGAGGGCAGGAGCTGTGTGGCTTCCTGCCTCACCCTGAAGGAGCCTGGCACAGAGCTCAGCCCTTAGGAGAGGCCTGGTAGACACTTGTGGCGTCAAGCCAGTGGCCAGCCCCACCCCATGATTCCAGGCATTGCCCTCCTCAACCTTATCTAAGGCCAGCTTCCTATTTGGGTATCAGGTTTGGGTAACAGGGGCAGGTGCGCTGCCTGGCTTTATCAGCTGGGCAAGTGTAATGGGGGTCACCTTTCAGATAAGACACGGTAGGAGGAGATGTTGGAGCATGAGGTCATAGAGGGGAATCTCTTGGCCTGGTTTCTAGGCTCTCAAAGCAGTTCTGTTTTCTCATTCTTTCATTCATGTTTCCTCTCTCTAACAATGTGCTCTGAACACCGACTCCATGCCCAGCCCTACAGAAAAGCATCCGGCACTGGGTCCCTGCTCAGATGTGGGTCCAGGAGAATACTGGTTTCTGGAATTAGGTGTGTGTAGTTTCAGATTCTGGGTCTCACTGACACCTAGGAAACGGTGATTCTTTCTTCCCTGAGCCTCTGTTTCCCTCCCTTGTGAGTATAGTTTGACAAGGCTTCTCTTGCAAGGCTGTTGTGGGGCTGGGGGTGGTGTGATATGTAGAATTACCAACTTCTACTTCCACCAAGTTCTCTCTGTTGCCAGCACCTCTTCACGCTGTGTCCCAGCCAATCCCTACATCTCCCAGTGGCTTTTCCTCCTCCTGTCTTCAAAGCAAGGTTTAGGCCATTTGCGAAGCTTTAATCTGCCTCAGTGCCAGTTACAGCTCCTCAAAGTGCAGTGCCCAGACCACCAGCTCCCGAGTCACCCAGGGGCCTGCTAGGATGTCAATCCCTGAAACTCAGGAAATTATATAGATACAAAACAGAAATTTAAAATTTTTTTTGAGTTTATAACTTCATTACATTTCTTCCCTCTAAAACCTCCCATAATCCCCTCTCCACTCTCCTTCACACCATTTTTTTCACTAGTTGTTATAAAGCAGAGACATCTTATGGAATCAGGACAGAGCTCCACAGATGGCATCTCAAGCATATTCCTGGGGCAGGTGCCTGCACTTGAGACTCCTGGGCTCAGAGACGCCCCTTCATGGCAGCGCCAGGTGCCAAAGGTCTAGAGCCAGAAGAAAGAATGGCGGGAGGAGGGTCCAGAAGCCTGTGTGCCCAGCAGTGAGACTATGGGGAGAGAACACGAATGACACCGGCATGGATGAACAGGGAGAGACGGGCATAAAGGAACGCACCTGTGGGTGGAACCTACCCCATGTAGAGGTGACAACAGACTCCAGGTGTGGTTCTCCCAGAGGCACACGGAGGCTTGAGGCTCTCACTAACCCCTGCAGGTGGCACCCAACAAGGAAATTCTCTAGGTCAAGTATGCAGGTATTTTGAATGCTTGGTTTCAAACCTTTTGTTCCTGTATTTGATTATGGGTCCTGGTCAGTACCTGTATCATTGATGGAGACCTCCCCACGGGTCAGGAGCACCGTGCCCAAAGGCCTGCCAAAGAGAAAAGACCCTGAAGTCAAACTAGGAAGCCAGTCCTGACTGTGCCGGATGGGAGAGAGGAGCTGGGAAAGTCATGTGACTTCTCCGAGCCTCGGTTTGCTAATCTGTAAAACTGGGGAAAACAAACCCCACCTCTCAGGCTGTTGGTGAGGAAGTCAGTGAACTGGAAGGAGCATTCAAGGCTCCACACAAACACAGGCATGGAGCAAGGCCTCTGTCCTTCCCTACCCCTTGTCCTGAACAGGATCCCAGGCGCAGGCAGCTCCTCTCCCAAGCGGAAGAAAGTCAGTCAGCAGTCCCATTGACTGCCTCAGCTCTGGCAGCCAGGCTCTGAAACCACCCACAAAGATGATGTTCCAGTCTATGAGTTGCACTTTGATGGACATGCCTGTGCTGAGCACAGAAGGTTTGCATTTTCCTTGAGACAGTTGGAGAGACAGGAAGTGGGAGGCATTGGGAGGCAGAAGGAGGATCCCAAGCCAGAGCCAGCAGGAGAGCCTGGAGCGTGCCAGAAAGCCAGCAGTGGATGCTCAAATGACCAGCAAAGGACAAGGGGAGTTTGTTTAAGACCCAAGTCCTTGACGTTTCGTTCAGAGTGAGGCAAGACTTCAGTCAACTCAGTTAAAAAGGGTGGTGAGGCACCAAGGCTGGGAGGTGGCCTGGGAGCCTGAGCAGTGATGTGTGACTCCACGGTTGTACCTCACACGGGGAGTCACATTACAAATTCCAGAAAGGGGCCAGCTTCAGGCTGTGAGTTCTTCTCTGAATAGACCCCTAAGCTCTCTGTAGGCAATGCTGCTGACTGTCCCTGGTCTGTGTCCCCACTTCCGTTTTGGGCCCTGTCTCTGGATCTGTCATCATTCTTGGAACCCTTCTGGGCATGGCTGGGGTCGACATGGTGGCCAATAGCAGTGAGGGAGGTATAAGGGACAGGAGTGTCCCCCACCTGAACAGTGTCCATAGATCACCTTGACTCTAGAGAGTACTGCATTCACTCCACCAGCTCCTGGAGCTCCCTGGTCTCCCTTCGCCCCTCTGGATAGAATCAAGAAGACCTGGCTCCATTCACCACAAAGAGGAAGTCGGGGCATTCCCTGAAAGCAGGAGGTTGCCATAGCAGTCACCCGATGACTGCTGCAAACACTTTCCTGCCAATGGGTCAGTCATAGCATCTCTTGGTTCACCCCTGGAGTCCAGATAGTGTCGCCAGCACTGTCCTTTGGTGCTTGTCTTGTCCTAAAATAAAGTGCGTGTACCTTTGTCTCTCTAACACGTGATAAACCCAAAACTACCTTCCTAAGTACCCCAGATACTGGACCGAACCACAGGCTGACACAGTTGGTGCTTACAAGATGGAGATGAGTGGATATTGATCCAATAGGAAGCTGGCTCTGGAATGTCATTCTGAAGTAATCCCTGGACCATCTTGACTCCTGACCTTATTTAGATAAGAAGGTGTCTTCTGACCTCTACCAGACCCCTTTGCTCAGCCCCACTTTTGGGCTGAGAACAGGAGATCCCTCTGTCCAAGGGAAGCCCATAGATGGCTCTCTCTGTGGAGTGCTCCTGGGCTGGTCCAAGATGCTGATTATCTCCCTCCTCCAGGCCCTCGTTCAAACTCCCATTTGCATCTCTCAGTCTTCCAGAAGGTCCAGACAACCTCTCCTCTGGTTTGTTTTACATCTCCTGCCTTCCTGTGTCTCCAAACCAAGTGGTCAGGACAGCCCCTTGTCTTGATTCAGAGAGTGTCTCATCATGCAACTCTTTGCTTCTGACACTTGGTAAGTGGCTTTACATGGTCTCTTTGAAGTGCATTCACTGTGGCTTGACACAAACCAGACCCTGAGCTGAGGGCGAACTCCACATCATTCTCTCACCCACCCTGGAGGATGAACGCTATTATTTCCCCAGCTTTACAGTTGGGAAATAGAGGGTCTGGAAGGGTACAGGACATGCCTGAGGTCTTCTGACTTGAAAAGAGCAGTGCCGGGACCAGGCTGGAGGTGTGCCTGGGTTCCAGGTCTGCTACGAGCAACCACCTCACTGCACTGCAGGGTCTCAGGGCCACCTGCTGCGGCATCTCCTTGGGACTGGCTCAGAGCCTATTCGGTTTGAAGAAGACACTCAGCAGAGTGGGAGGCGGCTGGGAACTCCCCATGGAGCAGCGCTAGCCAATAGCGGAGACTGAAGCAGAATTTCAGTGTAAATCTTAGACCTACCACCACCACACCGGGAGACTGTATGGAAGGAGACTGGGAGATTGCCAGGCCCCACGGGCAAGGACTCCATATAGAACCTGATGGGCAATAGAAGGTAAGGAAGCATAGTCCCTCTGCCTATAGTACCCTCTACTGCGTCTGCCGGGCTGAGTTCCCAATCTGTTCATGGATCTCTTCCTTCAGGAAGCCTCTCCTGAGTGCTTCTGTCTTTCAGATGGGTTGGGTGCTGCCCTCTCATTTGCCTTCTTGGTCCTTAACACAATGCATCTGATTTGGTCTGTAAGTCCCCACCTGCTCTGCCTGAGAGCCCATGCTGCCCAGCCTAGGACTGGGAAAGCTACTATCAGGAAGTTTATTGAACTACGTGGGGTGGGGATGGAGACGATGGTGAACAGAGACATGGAGGAGAGAGATGGCCAGGTTTGGGAGTGACGACAGATTTGCTTGGAGCTTGAGACACCCCCACAAGTGCAAGGTGGCGTGTGTCTCTGGAAAGGTGGCTTGTCCCCAGGACAGTCCTCACAGCTGTGAGCACTGTTTGTGGGAACTCTTGCTTTTCCCACATTTCTCAAATAGGATCCAGACCAAAAGGCCCCAGGAAACTCTTCTGTGCCAGTGCAGAAGCCCTCACAGGGTTGGCTTTGCCACTCAGAGCTGAGCTGAGAAAGAAGAACCCTAATCCTGGTGGCACAGCAAAGGGGGCCTTTGTGCACAGAATGGGGTAAGCACACCCCAGGACTGAAGTCAAGGCTGAGCTGTGGGCTCTAGCTCCTCAGTTCTTGCTCCCAAGGATTTGAAATGTCAAGGCTTGCTCAGAGGAGAAGCAGGAGTCTGGATTCATTGTGGAAATGAGCTGAGTGCTGGTGAAGTCTGATGCTGAGTCCTCCAAGCCTGGGAGGTTGCAGCCATCATGTGGAGTTGGAGAATGGATAAGTCTCTGAATGCCAAGAAGTGATGGCTCTGCCCAAGCCAGGACAAGAGACACTGGCCTGAAAATGGCCACTGCTAGAGAAGGGCATGTCCTTGTCAGTAGGGAAGACCAGAAAATCAGTTGTCTCGAGAACTAGCCAAAGGGAGAGGCCATGGGGCCAGCCTGGAGGTAGTGGTCTTTCCACAACCAGTGTACCTGTGAGCACTTAGAACTTGCAGGCATGTGAGTACGGTAGGCAAAGTCATGGCCACCAAAGATATCCACATCCCCACCATGGAACCCATGGCTATGTCACCTTAACCTACAAGGGATAATCTGCAGACAGGATTCAGTGAAGTCCCTGGGATGGGAAAGAGCCCAGATTGTCCTCAGGCTGGCCAGCTGAATCTTACATGCCGCTAAAATCAGAGACCCTTTCCCATTGGCTGTCTGAAGAACATGTGACCACTAAAGCCGGCTGGTTTCTGAGGGTGGAGGAACAGCCATGCATGAGCCAAAGACAGCTTGGGTTTGGCCAGCCACACCTCCAAAGCAGGTTCTGGCTTCCCACTGCCTAAGAAGGATGGATGAGCCTTTTCCCGGCACTCAGGCCTCAGCATCCTCCAGGACTCCTCTCGCTACTTCCTCTCTTGCTGCTGTGTACCAGCCGGAGCCATCTGCACCCCAGGGTTCCATCCACACTCTTCTTTGCCCTACCAGTCTTCATTCAGTCAGCCTCCGTGGCCTGGAATGCTCTCGCCAGTCTATAAATTCTCAAGCTGGGCCTCTGTGCACCAATCACTGTCACGTGGTTGGTCCAAAGACTAAACACTTCCCCACCGTGTCTTGTTGCCTGTGGCTGCCTGACTTTTTCTGGAATGTGAAGGACCGACTCGATCTCACCATTCGCTCACTGCTCTATCTGTTTTGCTTCCTCTGGTCCATGTGAATTACTCTAGGACAGGAGTGGGTCTCATTTATCTTCACTAGACATGCTACATATTTCCTGGAGAAAGGGATAGGTGGTTTAGTCTGTTCAGGATGCTGTAACAAATTACCTGAGACTCTGTGACTTCAACAAGCCATACTGAGTTTGTAAACCCGAGTACTGACATGGTTGGATGCTGATGAGAACTCACCTCTTGCCTGGCGATGGTGGTTTTCTTACTGTATCCTCCAAGCGGAGAGTGAGCAAGCTTCCCTAGCTCTGATGAGGACATCTGTCCCACTCATGACTTCCTTCTAAAAGTCCTTCCCCTCAAAGCCTCCACACTGAGGGGTAGAACTCCCACATCTGCACTTGAAGGATGAAAATCAGAGGGCCTCCACAACAGAGGGCAAGCTCAGGGGACACATGGGAAGAAGCAGGGTGATGGGGGTGTCTGAGACTTTCACCAATTATCCCAGTGTCTACTTTCTACAATGCTTAAACGTTTTCTGATCACGTACAAATCTCTGTGCACACTGGAGACGGCGGAAGCCAAGTTTAGCCAGAATCTTTAATTCCAAATGCTGACATTTACTAAGTAAGCACTTGGACCTTAACAATAGCCCCCAGGAGTCCAGAAGAATGCCAGAAGCTTCTATGTAGCTCAGCTGCCGCAGCACAAAATGAATCCGAAAGTAACACAGGGAGCCGCAGGCCTCCCACGGGTGAAATGGCTGCACGTGACCGCTCCTCCCTGTCGTCTGGCTCTGAGGCAAGTGTCACTTAATCTCTCTCTCCTGTTACAGACCACAAAAGTGTGGCTTCCAGAAGAGGTGACCTTGGGTTATGGTGGCCAGGGAACCATGGTGTCAGCTTCTCTTGTGTGTCCCTCACCCCCAGCCAGGTGATGGGACCCACCCTGAGCCACAGGAACTATGGTGCTCCTGCAGCTTCCCTGCATAAAGGCCACCCTTGCGCTCCTATTCTGCATGCTTGGTCTGGGGTGCATTCACTTTGCTCGTTATGGCCTCAATTGTACTCCCTCCTCCTGAAATCTATATGTTGAAGCCCTCAGACCTCAGAAGGTGGCTGTCTTTGCAGATAAAGTCTGAAAAGAGCTCATGAAGTTCCCAGTTCTTTAAGGTGGTTCTCAGTCCAACATAACTCACATCCTTATAGAAAGAGAGAACCCGGACACACAGTGGGACAACAGAGTCACACACAGACACCCATGTGAAGCCAGCCATTTTTGAGGCCTCAAGAGACAAGACAACACCTTGAACTCGGACTTCAGAACTCTGAGACAGCAAACTTCTGAAGCCACTGGATCCATGGCATAGTATCATAGAATCTTGTAAAACTAATACTTTACTTTTTCCTAGTCTTTGAGACAGGACCTCACTAAGTAGCCAAGGTTGTCCTCAAACTCATAATCCTCCGGTCTTGACTTCTTGAGCGCCAGGGTTATAACTATATACCACCATGCCTAGCTTTCATTGTTCTAGTCTCTTTTTAAATAATTTTTTTATCATGTTTTGTTTCTGTTTCTTTGTTTGTTGTTTGGGAGACAGGGTCTCACTCCATAGCCCTGGTTGTCCTGGAATTTGATTGCTCCATAGGCAATTGCTACATGGACCAAGCAGGCCTCAAACTTGTGGCTCTCCTGCGTCAAGCTTCCAAGTTCTGCGATTACAGGCATGTGCCATCATCATTCTCTGCAACCTAATCGTATAAATAAATCCATGTGCTTCTATTGGAAATTAAAGGACCAATGGCAATCCTAAGTGCTGGAATGCTGCAGAGCTTCTAGAACTCTCTTGCCTTCCCAATGGGAAGGCACAGCATCACAGCCACTCTAGAAAAACAGTTTGGCCAGGCGGTGGTGGCGCACGCCTTTAATCCCAGCACTCGGGAGTCAGAGCCAGGCGGATCTTTGTGAGTTCGAGGCCAGCCTGGTCTAAAGAGCGAGATCCAGGAAAGGTGCAAAACTACACAGAGAAACCCTGTCTCAAAAAACAAAACAAAACAAAACAAAAAAACAGTTTGAAAGTTTGTCATGTGGTAATTTGTAGCTGCTTGAGGCCTCACCGATTGCACTGAGACATTTAAATGAAACACATTCACTCAAGGTTCTACACAAAGACAATTAAAGCTTTATTCAAAAAGACTTCAAACTGAAAATAATCCAGATCTCCTTCAACCAGTGAGAATCTGGGTACTAAAGTGGGAACAGTAAATAGACATTACTCAGCAGTAAAGTGGAACCACTCCTGACCTACGCAGCAACCTTGCTGGATCTCAGATGTGTGGCACTAAGTGGAAGAAATCAGTCTTAGCGGGCCGTCACCTGCAGCAGTCCACTTACTGGGCACCCTGGAAAAGGTGCAATCCAAGGACTAGATCAGCGTTCGCAGGGACAGGGCTGGCATCAAGCAGGAGCTCGAAGGAACAAAATACGCGGAGCTGTACAGCTGCCCTGGGTTTTGAGGGCACCTATGGTCATACAAAGGAATACCTAAAACATCCCACAAAGAGTAGATTTAACTACATGGAAAATAAGACCATAATTTCAAAAACAAACTGCAAGCCAGTTGTGACCTGCTGAGCTGCTGAAAGCCCCTCCTAGCTCCTCCCAGCCCCTTCCTCCCTCTAACAGTCTGCCAGGCTGTCCTCTGCATTATCCCCTATCATTCCATCAGGAGGACACTGAATGGAGCCCCATTTTCTTTTTCCTTCCTGTGTGTGTGTGTGTGTGTGTGTGTGTGTGTGTGTGTGTGTGCACGCGCGCATGTGCGCGCATCCATGTATGTGTGCACCTGTGCACACATGTGTGTGCCTATGTATATGGGCCTATGTGTATAGGCCCATGTGCAAACAGGTGGTTTCAGGCCACTTTAGACTTTGGCAGAAACTAAGCCACCAGCTCCACTCAAATGGCTGGTGTGGCATGAGGGGACATGTCACCAGTCATCAGCTTCAGCCCAGCTACTCAGCCTGTCTGTGCCACAGAAGGTGCTGCTGGGACCATCATGGTGGCAGAGCAGAGCTGACTCCATGCTGGCCCTTGGGTTTCACTAGCTAGAATGGACAGTGATCAGGGAGGAGACGGTACAGGAGCCTTCCCTGTGGTTTCTAAGGGAGCCAGTGGACCTGCTGGGCTAAGCTGGGGCAAGATGGGCAAGCAGGAATTGTTTTCCTGGCTCTGGGTATGTAGTTTGCCATACTGGTATGTTCAGTCCCACAGCTCTGGAGGGAAAGGGGCGGGAGAACCGCAGCCTGGAGGCAGAAGAAGAGCTCCATAAAGAGGCTTTGAACTGGTGGCTCAGTTATGAAAGGCTGCAGGCACACAGGGTACTTTCTGTCTTTGGGACTTGGTCCCTCTGCCATCAGTAACTCCCCAAAGTGCCAAGGGTGCAGACTGAAAGGACATGAGGAACAGGACAAGCACTGAACTGTTCCCTCCCCCCTGAGGTTCTGGAGATTGAAGCCAGACCTGCACATAAGCCTGGTTTATGGAGTACTGGGGATTGAACCCAGGGCTTCGTGCATGCCGGGCGAACATTCTTCTTGCTTGTTGAGCTACATCCCCAGCTGGAATGAGGTTTTAATCTGCTTTTTCATAACTAGCTGCTTCGCCTTCTGTAAGTTACTTAATGTCCCTAAACTCCAGTATCCTCATTTCCAAAACAAGGCTTATTGTCAAGATTAAATGAAGCCCGGAGATGTACTCCGTGGTAGAGTTCTTGCCTGGCACTCATGAGACTTTGGATTCCGTTCCCAGCACTGTAAAAACAGGAAGAGCAAAAAGATTAAATGAAATAACTATATGACATATTGAACACCATACCCAGCACGTAGAAGGTCCCTAGAATCGTAAATGCTCACTGCTCATCGAAACAAACCAGCCAACCAAACAAACAAATAAATATTGGTCTCTGTGAGTGCCAGATAACTCCTCACTAAAATTGGGGAAAGATGTCGGCTGTCAGTGTCTGAACAAGAACCCCTGCAAAGTTTATTAAACTTGTGGGGATGAGTAGGCCTGACCCTTGCGGCCTTGGCCGCCAACAAGGTTTTAAGTTTGAGCCATATGGTTTCATGGCAGATCTTGAAAAACGTTTCAAGCTGGGCACAACCTATTAGCATTATTAGGAAAGTTAAGTCATGAATACAGTTTCTAATAAATGCATCACTAATTAGAGTGAGACAGAAAATAATGAGAGCAGAATAGGATTCAGCAGTTCAAGTGGGGTGACCAACTGTCCCATTTTGAGACAAGGAGTATTTTATAAAAACTAAAATGTCATATTTGACCATTGACCAGTCTGGATTCAAGACAAGAAACCCTTTGCCTAGCATATGTAATGTGTAAGGCCTTTGTTTTACACACGCATGCACACACACAGAGGTGTGGGGCAAGAAGCCCAAATGTTTCCTATAGGTTGTTTGGAATTAAATAAGACCATGTTTTAAGTAACACGAATGTCAACTCATGTTCGTAAGTTAGGGGGGTCACAGAATAGAATAGAACAGCTCTTTCAGGAGCTGTGAGTCAGGCTTCTTGAGGGGCAGGAATGTCACCCCCTCACACACAATGTCATTTGTTAGAACACTGATTTGGGTCTCTACTGAGGGTGCTGAGAAGGGCCTATGGAAGCATCTGGCAGACTGCGTCAGAAATAAATCCTTCCTTGGTGCCTCCTATTTGGGTGATGCCTGACATCTTAAGGTAGTCAGACTCTCTCTGGTTGGTTTTGTTGTTGTGTGTGTTGCTTTTTGTCTTCTGTCCAAAGAAAAGCTGAACTAGAACAGGCAAGCAACTAAGCTCGAGGTAGACGTTCCCTGGCCTGCCTTTTTGTAATGCAACAGCTCTCCCCACCATCCTGTGCCCTGCAAGAGCAGGTGCACGTGATGGTACTGTGCTCCCCAAAATATTGTGCACACTAATAAACTTATCTGGGGTCAGAGAAGAGAACAGCCACAATATTAAACATAGAGGATAGGCAGTGGTAGCACACGCCTTTAATCCTAGCATTCCAGAGGCAGAAATCCCTCTGGATCTCTGTGAGTTCAAAGCCACATTGGAAACAGTCAGGCGTGGTGACCCACGCCTTTAATCCCAAGAAGTGAGCCTTTAATCCCAGGGAGTGATGGCAGAAAGCAGAAAGATATATAAGGCGTGAAGATCAGAAACTAGTAGCATTTGGCTGGTTAAGCATTTGGCTGGTTAAGCATTTGACTGGTTAAGTTTTTAGGTTTGGAGCAGCACAGTTCAGCTGAGATTCATTTGGATAAGGACTCAGAAGCTTCCAGTCTGAGGAAACAAGACCAGCTGAGGAACTGGCAAGGTGAGGAAGCTGTGGCTTGTTCTGCTTCTCTGATCTTCCAGCATTCACCCCAATAACTGGCCTCAGGTTTGATTTTATTAATAAGACTCTTTAAGATTCATGCTCCAGGTGCACCACCAGGGCCACTCTGCAGAGATGGGGAATTAAGGGGGCAATAAGAGCCATAAAAGTAATATCCAAACTGTGAAGAGACAGGAAGCGTGGCTGTCAAGAGAGAACATAGCTTTCTTTCCTACCTCCCAAGAGTGGGCCATCCCATGAAGGGTGGTCAGATCTCTCAAGAGTCATTCAGCACCTGGACATTGAAAGCACTCTGAAGGTAAACACATACTATCTATAGCTACTTGGGTCTGTCCCGGGAGAGAAAGCAGGGAAATGGATACTCCTTGAGTCCAAAGCAGGAGCTCAAGTTTCTCCCAGACATCCTTTGCCTCCTGCCCCCTGGGATCCCAGATGGGTGCTAGCACCAGGAGGATCTTGTCTCAGCAGGCTTTGCAGAAACTCCAGAGTGAGCCCCAAATAGGCTGCCTGGGTTATCTCCACCCTGCTCCCAGGCCCCTTACAAGACCCTAGCAACCTGATCTTATCTCCACTGTGGAATTTTCCCACAGGGAGGCAGAAAAGGTCAGCTGTGTGTTCTGGGCACCCTGGGGCAGGCCCACTCCCTTCTGCCATGGAGTGTCTTTGGGGCCCTCACAGCTGCTCAGCTCCTACTTTCTGAATATACCAAGGACTCTAAGTGACAGATGCCACCATGACCTGGCCTGCAGGATTACTGAAAATCAGGTGTACTTGGAGGTTGGGCTAGGCTTCCGCTTGAGCGGCTGCTCCAAGCTGGAGATGGGTGCAGGTTTGGGTGGGTACCCATCCATTAAACTAGTTGGTTAGTCTGAGATACCACACCTTTGTGATTTGCGCGAACCATCCTCATGACTTTTACCCCAGCTGTGTTCTACCAGGACAGTTGGATGATTTTTTAAAGCCATTTGTTTTATTAATAATTTGAAAGGGGTATTGATAAAGATGGACAGAAAAAAAATCCATATCTGGGTAGTTTACATAGAAAGTGACCACAAACAAGAGTACAATGTGCATTCTACAACAATAGGAATAAGTAATCAACTCCACACAGTCACATGGGTAAATCACACGAGGTCAGCTGATGGGGGGGGAGCGGCGGGACTGGCACCTCATAATTCTATTGAAATTGGCAATGCATTAATAAGGTAAAACCTGTCTCTTCAACTCAGAGTCCGGTGGGCATCCTACGGTGGGGGAACAGAGTAGGACGGACAAAGGATATTGTTTTCTAAATTGAAAATGGCCTTTGGATCAGGTGCGGGCTTCCCAGGTTGCTCAGACTGTAATAAACTCAGTTTAGTGTCCAGTTAACAGTAGCTATGGTGATAAGCTACAATAACACACACACACACACACACACACACACACACACACACACACATAAAAATAAGCAGAAACACAACAAATGTTATTGCACTGTTCACTCCCTCCCGGAACCCCTGGTTAGGACCTAAGCCTGTGGCCCTGACAGCAGAAGGTGCACCCAGGGCTTGAAGCTTGCTTGCCAGCTTTTGGCTCCTCCTGGTCAGATGGCCTGGAGGACTGCAGAGGAAGTGGATTTCTCCACAGGTACCGCTGGCTGTCTTTGTCCAGACACCTGGGAAAATACAGCAGGAGGCACCTTCTCCCTGGGCTGGATTGCCGTTCTTGGGATAGCTGTGGCGCAGAGGAACCACAGAGTGGAGCATCTCCCTGCTGGGGATAAGTCTGGTGACATGTCCTGTCACAGTGGCTGTGGCACAGGTGAGGAACTGGCTTTGGGGACTTTGCCAGGGGCTTCCCGTCACACCACTAGCTGCACACTAGGCTTTGGACTGTCTACCCTTTTGGACTTCATGTCTAGCCTAGAAAGTGAACAGGTGTTGTGACCATCGCAGGACAAAGGGAGCTAGGTAACACAGCTTGGTGTCACTTGGGTGACACCTACCCGTCCCCTCAGGCTTGAGCAGAAAGCCTCCTGTCCAGGACCTGAGTTGATCCCACCCGGACCCTCAGGGCATCCCGAGCACCAAGGGGCTGAGCGAGGAGCCCACTGCCGCCTTTTAAGCGCTTTAGTGTTAAGCGTTAATGATTAAATGGGGTTCTTCCATTAAGCCCAAGCGCCGGCCTTTGTCTCCTGGCCAAGGAGGAGTCTTCTGCTTTGAAATGCCACATAAAAATGATAAATGCCCTTTCCCTCCCTCCCAGGGTCACCAGGTCCCAGTATTCCTTTAAAGTTTGCAAGGGCAACTCAGGGTATGCCTTGTTTAAACACAAAAGCGCTAGGCCAGTCCAGGCTGGGCGGTCAGGCCAGGGTTGTACCCCTGGAGTGCATGGCAGCTACAGGGACTTGGGGACAGCCAAGGGAACCCAGTAACCACTGCAGCATGGGGGCTCAGAGCATTTGAACATCCAGTGGCATGAATCTTCCCGTGGAGTGGGTGAAGCCTGAAGCTGCAAAACTCCACTGCGAGAAGACTGCGGGAGAAAACATGGGGGCACCATTTGCCGGTTCCGGCGAGCTTGCCACTCAGCCTTGGATGGTCCCAGCACCCCAGCATCATGTCTTTCCTGGGCTCCAGAAATGCAGAGCCCCACCACCTGTAATTCCAGTTGCTAGGGAAGTTGAGGCAGGAGGATCCAAGTTCAAGTCCCACCTGAGCTACAGAGTGAGTTCAAGGCCTGGGCAGCTTAGTGAGACCGATTGAAGGCAGAGGAGTAATGCTGAGTATGTATCTCAGTGGTACACAAGGTGTTTAGCATGCTTGAGGTGTAGGTTCAGTCCCCAGTGAGGGAAGGATGAGGAAGGAAAGAGAATGGGAAGGAAGAAAAAGAGAAAGGGAGAAAAGGAAAATGGTGTATTGGGGGACAGACAGGTGAGTGCACGCACGTGTGTGTACACACACACACACACACACACACACACACACACGGGGCTGGGAGTGGGGGAGATTAATATGTAACTGCTAATTTAATTCTTACAGCTTGCCATTTTGCAGATGAGAGGGTTCAAGCCCTGGGAAGCCTGGTGACTTTTCAGAGGTCTGGGGATTTTGGAAGCCCAGGATGGAAGAGACACATACCACAACCCTTTCTAGTGTAGAGCCTTGGAATAACCAGAGCCAGGATCCTGAAGGCCTGCACCAGCCTAGCTGAGATGGACCAGTGGGAAGCCCCCCTTGGCCAGAGAACATCTGCTACCACTCCCTCCCACTCCAGTCTCCTCCCACTCCAGTCTCCTCCCACTCCAGTCTCCTCCCATGCCAGCTCCAGCCGAAAGGCAGGGCTGAAGGTCCAGCAACACTGTCTGTACCCACAGCCCTCAAGTCCTCTATGGCACCAGGAAAGGGTTAACATAGGGCTCTGTCCCTGCATAAATCCGTATTTATCTGCCGCAAAGTAAGCTATTTAGGTTTCTGATTTACAGTCCTCGGTTTTCATAAAAGTCAGTCATTCCCAGTAAAAGAATGTGGGTTAGATTTATAGGCTCTGCCTTAGTCTTTAAAGCCCAAAGCTGCTCTATGACTCACCCTCCATAATGTTTCTGCTCTGGTCCAGAGATATTCGTGTGCAAAGAGAAAGATTCAGATCTCCGCCCTGAAAAATAAGACTTTGGGGGGGAACTAATTATAATGGCGTCAATTGTACTACGCTTGTAAACTTGCCGTCGGCAGGCCCCCCTGGAGTCTGTTTTCCAAGGGTTTTTATTCCACAATAAAATGTGCTCTGGTTTGCAGCTCGGCATATAAGACCTCCACTGGTATGAGCGAATGTTTTTTTCCTACCAAATTATTAGAAATAAACAGCCCGACAGTGGAAAGGCAAAAAAAAAAAAAAATTATAAGCAAGGAAAATAAATCTTGGAATGTTTGCATTTAGTGATGTTAATAGAGTCTGTGACTTAGCTGCACAGCCCGGCTAGCTACATGGAGCCAGCCTGGTGTTTTTATTTTAATTTCAGTTTGTGTTTTGCCAGTGTGAAATGGGGTCAAGGCAAGACAGCATGGAAAAAAAAAAAGACTTTGATGTCCCTTTGAAAAAATATTTTGTCCTGTGACTTCATGGTATTTAGTGTCCTTCTCCCCCTCCTGTCCCCAGCCTCTAGCTTGATGAACTGCCTGTCAGACCCACGACCATCACACATAATAAAATATAGCCATCATCAACAAACCTCTTTCCAGTTTCCTCCCCTCCCCCAACAACTACGTCAGACTTGGAGGCTGAATGGCTCACACTGTAAAGAGAAAACGCCGATCAAGATAACCGAACTAGATAAAGGAAAACAGCCTTGTGAACTTTCTCCAGAGCAAAGCTGAAAAAGAGGGGCCCAAGGGCAAGAGGCCGAGTAGGGGCCGAGGTCGTATGGATTGGGCTGCTGGCCAGTCCAAATCGGAGGTTAGGAGGTGAAGATCGCCAGGGGGTTGAGAAATAGAGCAATGTAGCAGCCAGGTCAAGAAGAATGGCACAGAGTGCTGGTCCCTGAATAAATTTAAGTTTCCCTTCCCTGTGTTCCAGAATGCTTTCATTCAGACTCTCTGTGGGTGATGGGGAGATATGTAGATGGACAGGGCCGGAAGTGTTGGCTGCGGATCTACAGTGAGTGGGTCAGATGAATGTGACTTGGCTGAGACAGGTCGGGAAGCAGGTGAGGTGACAGAACACAGAACGATCCAAGTCTGCTACATCTGGCCTGTGTGTGTTTCAGTGTGACTGGGACAGAAGAGCCCATTGGGCAACTTCCTCAATTTACCTCACTCTCACCTTCATGGGCGGCCTTGTGGTAGGTCTTTCTCATCCATGGACAAACCCTGTGTCCATATCAGTGGGACAAAGAGCATGCACACAGTCTACTCCAGCACACCATCTAGAAAGTGTGAGAGCAAGAGAGAGAGAGGTTACATGTGAGTCTAGAAATCAGGGTGGGGGGGTGGATTCAGGGAGGAGGTGGGATTTCCACAGTTCTGAAGACTCAGTGGGGTTTTGAGAGGAAAGGAGCAAGGATTAGCTGAGCAAGAAAGAAGAATGAATGGAAATGTTTAGAAGCACGCTGTTGGCCTGTTCTGGAAGAGGAATGAACAGGCCAGGCTAGGACTATGGTTGGGGACGGATAAGAGTGCAAGGTAACTGAGAATTCTAGACTTAATTTGCCAGTATTGGGACCTTCCTTGGCCCTCAGAACAGAATGGGGGCCCTTGCTGAGGGCCCCAGGCTTTGTCCCCTTCCTCTCTCATGTGTGGCACTTCTCACCCTAGAGCACAATGTCATACAGTCTTCCCTATGGGACATGAGTCCCCAAGAGTCTCCTTCACTAATCTAACACACTAAGTCCAGAGTACAGTGGGTCTTCAAGGAAGAGTAGGTGGGGGATGAAGGGAGTTCTCAACATTTTTGTGGCAACAAGCTAAAGATCTACAGCAGATGACAGAAGGTTTGGAGCCAGAGCTTGGCCCTTAGGTCTGAAGGTCGGATGGGGAGGACACGGAAACCATGATCCATTGGCAATGGCCGGCATCGAGGTCTGGGTTTTGTTGGATGTGACTACCAAAGAATGAGGGGGAGGGTTCAAGGCTGGTGGGGGGGGGGAAGAGTTGTGACAGTGCCCTGGATAGGGATGTCAGGGACCCAAATAGTTCAGAGACGACAGTGACAAGAGGCTCGTAGGGAAGGGGTGAGGGAATTTGACTTGAGTTTGCTGTGTTCAGATGGGCTGTGACCGCCCCACCGGATCTGGAATAGAATTCTAGCCCAGAACTACACGCATTGAGCAGACAGTGCACACAGAAACACAAGGTCAGAGCTGGGAGGTGGCCTGTTTGGGGAAGAGGGAACATCAGACCCTAAGTCTAAACCCCTTTCCTGTGATCTCCATCTTCATTACCTATCTCAATAGAAGTGTCTTTGGACTCACAGTGCAGCAGCCAATGCTCCCCTGACCCTGTTCCTAAAGCGTCATAAATCAGGGGTGCATTGGGGATGTCAAAGTTACCCTTTCCATGTACCTTGGGAAATAGCGCCATCCATAGAAACCTTGAGCTTTGTGTCCCTTTGTGATAAATGCCCTGGACAGTGAACAGCCCGTCCTTCTGTGGCTCCATGAGATAGCTCTTCTGCAGTGACACTCACGGTCCAGTGCGAGAGTTTAACATCAGGTGCTTTCTGTGTGCAGGTTTTCTTGCTTGCGAGGACCCATGGGAGATGGAGCAGAGGGGTCGACCCTCACAGCTTTAGAGAGGGCAGGGAAACAGAAGATGACAGTCAGATGAGACACAGTGACGGGCTGCGATGGAGAGAAGGGCAGAAGCCGGAAACCATGAAGCGGGAGAAGTTGGTCTCCACTTGAGTCTCAGAGGAGAGTGAGACTAAGTGTAGGCATCATGAAGCCCTGTTTGGGGTACATCAGGCGATTGCCAGGCCTTCCACCTGGAGATCTAGCCAAGAAAAGCCTGGTGTCCTTGAGGGGTGGGTGGAGAGGGAGTGAAGGTCTTGGATAAGGTGCCCCGAATAACTTGGAAGGCAAGATGAAGCTTCCTGTTCCACTGAGCTCTGGGCTACCAGACGCCTTTAAACCCCCTGCCCAGCCACATCTCCAGAAAACGGGCTTCCCCTAGGGAGAATGCCTGAGTGATTTAGGGAGCGGTGAGACCCTAACATTCGGACGTGTGACATAAAGAAGTATAAGGTTAACACATGGCTCGGGGACTTTGACACAGAGTCTTTGACATGGCGGTCACAGAACACTTATGCAAGAAGAGCAGTGGGGGCTTCCTGGGATTGGGACTAGGGTTACCAGTGTGGGAAGAACCCCAAATCACCATATTTAGTTTCTCCGGGGAGAAATGTCCTGGGTTCTTGGTTTGGTTTTTGAGAAGGAAGGCACCATAACTGTTCTTCCTGATGGCATCTCACAGGCTCAAGCCGAGAAGCAGAATCCATCTGGGTGGTGGAAAGTGCAAGAATTCTTTAGAAAGTGGGTCATATACAGTACCAGAAGGAAGTTGCCTCTATTCTTGAGCCTGAAGTTAATTTAGTTTGGCCAGAGAAGCAGGAAGGTGGGGTTGGGATGACAGTTGAATGCCAATGGAGAGCTAAGATGAGCCGGGACCCACAAGGACTAGTGGGAGCCCGGGCTGGGACCCCACCCCACATTGATAGTGTGAGAGACATGCTGAAGAAACATGCTCTTTGCAGTGTCCACAGTCGATCAGGAGAAGCTGAAGACCACACCCTGGGTGGGATTGACACAGCGCCAAGTGTACCTCACGTCCTAGGCCGACAAGGTGCGACAGTGGAGCACAGGTCATATCCGTGAGCTGTTAGGGCTCCTGGACAGCTGCGAGCCCACAGAATAGTTGTCAAGCTGCTCATGTATTCCAACCACCCTTCAGATACCTCCTGCGCTGACTCCCAACCAGGACCATACAGGAAAGGAAATTCTGGGAATCACAATTGTGCCTATGATTTCTAGCTCAGTGGTGTGTCAGGAACGGGGTGGGGGGAGGGGGTAACCTTTGTTAATACCTACTATGTGTCAGCAACCCTGGATTCATTGCTTCAGTCACTTGAATTGCCTTGTCAGTTACACACAAGGACATCGAAGCTCATAGGGGTTAAATGCTTTCTTAAGCCATGTAAACACCCAGAGAAGGACATACAGGGTACTGACTACAGGAGACACTTGGTGTCAACATTCATTAAAGAAGTGTAAATCAATCAAAACCACAAAAAAAAAAAAAATCTCTTTACATCCACTCTGTGATTAAAAAAAAAAAAAAAGCAGGTGTTGCTAAGGATGCAGGGACTACACACTACTGGGGGCAACAGGAAGTGGTACCCTCCCTCCAGAAAACAACCTATTGGTTTCTCAAAATACCATTGGTAGATATATCATAGAACCTGGCAGCTCTGTGTACAGGCATATACCCAAGAGAAATAAAAGCAAGAGTCCACACAAAACACCATGTACAGATGCTCAGAGTGGCCTTACTCATCATAGCCCCATAATAGAAATAACCCAAATGTCCAATCAGTTAATGGGTTAATTAAAAAGAGGGTCCATCCATTCAGTGTAATGTGATTCAGCCACTAGAATAGATGAAGCACTGATCTTTGTCACCACATAAGCACTGAAAACACTGCACCGTGTGGAAGAAGCCGGGCACAGATGACCACGTACTGCACGATTCAATTGATATGGAAATGTCTAGACTAGGCAAATCCATAGGACAGAAGGACCAGCGGTTGCTTAGAGCTGGGAGGCAGCATTATGAGTGTATCAGGGAGTATGGTGGTTAATATAGATTGTCACTGACAGGATCTAAACTCACCAAGAGACAAAGTTCTGGGTATCTCTGTCAGTTTCTAGTGGGTAACAGAGGTGGGAAGACTCAATGTGGACAGCATGTTTCATGGGCTAGGGCCCCAGACCACATAAAAGGGAGAAAGAGCTGAGCGCCAGCCCTCTCTGTTCCCTGCGTGTGGATGCGATGTAACCAGCTGTCTTGTACTCCTGGCCACCACAATGTGTGGTACCCTCAAGCTGAGCCCAAGTAAACCCCTTCCCCCGTTAAGTTGCTCCTTGTTAGGTATCTTATCATAACAACAAGAAGGGACGCTAATACAGTGTTTCTCTGCCGTGGTAAAAATGTTTACTACACTGACTGTAGAGATCTTGCCCAGCTCTGTGAATGAACTAGAAACCTGGCACTTGTACGCCGTACAAGAATGAACTGTCTTTCAAGAAAGCTGTGTTTAAAAGCATTGTAACCTAGAGACCAAAGAACACGATTCAGCAAGGTTTTTCCAACTCCAAATACATGCTACCTCCTCTGTCATATCAGACCCACGATGTCGAAAGGCAGGAGCCCCACCTGAGAGTGTGTAAAACATAGAGATTCAGTAGAGGTAGATGGAGTTCGAGATTTAGGTGCTTATCCAGCTCCCCAGATGAGTAGAAAAGAGGTAGTCTGAGGCACAGGTAGAAAAATATGGCTGCTCTGCCTAGCTCTTGGACATCTCAGAGTCCCAAACTGGGCATCCATGAGATCAGAGGAAGTAGCTGCTTTGGAGGCCAAATGGTCTCTATAGGGCATTTTATACTCTTCTTCAAGGTATGTGGACAGCAATGGTTCTCAACCTACCTAATGCTGCAACCCTTTAACACAGTTCCCTGTTGTGGTGACCCCCCGACCATACAATTATTTCCATTGCTATTTCATAACTAATTTTGCTATTGTTATGAATCGTAATATAAATATTTATATTTTCTGATGGTTTTAGGTGACCCCTGTGAAAGGGTCATCTGACCTCCAAAGGGGTCAAGACCCACAGGTTGAGAACCACTGGTATAGCGGCACAGAAGGGAAGGACTGAAGAGTGAGGCGGTGGGAGTAGATTGCATTGGGGGGTGCTATGGTGGAAAGTGGGCTAGCGACCATCTGAGGGAGAGTGAAGAATGCAAACGCTCTGTGGAAACTTCTCAGAAGAGAGTAAACACTCCTACCCTCCACCTGCACAGGGTTTCCGGGGTACCCTGCTTCATTGTCAAGTGTAATCCTTGAGAGAAAGAGTACACCGGTGACCCTGAGGTAACATGGGCTCTCTAGGGTTTCTTTAATCTCAACAAGCTTGGAATTCGCCCAGCACTGGAGGTTAAGTTTCAGTCTTTTCGTGCTGTTACATCTTTGTTCCCTTTACCTTCTCCTTGAAGTGGAAATGATTGATGCTTAAGTAACTTGGGCTGTTGAGTAATATTTATTCAGACTGCAGGAGAACAAGATAGGACTTAAAACTGAGGTGGAAGTTTTCCCTTTGAATGGCACAGGTTGAGCCTTTGAAAGTCAAGTGTATTCCCAGTTGCGCAGTATAATAAAGATGGAGGAGCCAGCAGGCGAAAGGTCTCCCGCAGATGATCAATGTACACTGGTTAAGTGGGGGCTCAAACAGTCTCATGAAGCCACCTGAGCTGAAGCCCCTGGCTATAAATATTGACCGAGTCCTGGATTGTTCTGAGAATATCTCGTGTCTTTTGCTGAGCCTTTCAAGCTGGGAGCTGGAGGGCTCAGTAAACAAGCTTCTAAAGCCCCGAGAAAAGGCTCTCAGATTCTAAATTCTCTCTCGATAACACCAGACCTCCTTCCTCAGAGGAAAGTGAAAACTGTCCAGGAAAATGAAGTACCCTCAACACCAATGATGATGTGATTGTTTACTCACGCATGTGTGGGATTGTCAGCTCAAGTTGCCTAGGTACTAGCAGCCTAGACCCAAACCACAAATTTAGCATCGGGACAGCATCATTACATTTCCCAGCCTGTGTTTTTGCACAAGTATACACAGGTGTTTGAGTGTGGGGGAGGTAAAGGACAACTTGGATGCCATCTGTCACCATCTACTATTTATTCCCTTCTTCTTTTTTCTCTTTTTGAGGCAAGGTTTCTCATTAGCCTAGAGTCCACCGGTTAAGCTGGACTGGCTGACCAGTAAGCCCCTGAGATCCACCTATATCTACCACCCCCACACTAGGATAATCATGGTCATGTGACCACAACCAGCTGTTTAAGGTGGGTTCTGGGACCACATTCATATCCTAATGCTTGCAAGGAAAGCGCTTCACTGAGTCATCTTGCCCAGCTGATCTTAAGCTCTCCAGGCTCATGCACAATGCCAGGGTGGGGCAGTTACCGTTTTCTCCGTTTTGCTAAGACACCCCAACAGTTGCTTTGGTGATCAGTGGAACTGAAGGCTGAAGTTGGGGTGCAGGAAGGAAGCAGGGGAGTTAGGGTTTCCTGCTGTCTTGACTGCTGGGCTATCACTAAGCATTTGTCCTGTGGAGAGGCAGCCCTCTCCTTTGATGGAGTATGCAGTGTGGAAGGAAGATACGAGAATCTTCATGTGTGCCTCAACCATTCCTTCACCCATGCCTCTTTCCCTGGCCTGAAGGGGAAGAAAAGACCACCTATACTGAAAGGACCACCCACCCCTTGCCATTCATTTTACTGGTGCAAAAGAGAAGGGGGAAAGAAGGTGGGAAAATTTGTGCAGAGCTTCCAAATGAAGCCTTCAGCACTCGGTGCTCTAGACAGTGCTAAGTGGAAGGACTTTGGACCTACGAACATGAGATACATTTTGCAGAACAACTTCTGTCCTCTTGTACATGCACAGTGGTTTCCCCCACTACATCCCTCTTCCTTGATCCTTGAAAAAAATCTCAACCATTTCCCAGCAGCTGAGCAATAAGAAATTTTCTCTTTCCTTGGTCACGGGGCATCGGCAGAAGAGACAAGACATTTATGAGAAGATCAAAGCAAGATAAGAGATGGCCATGTCCTTCCACAAACCATCAGTTCCTGGCTGCTCACCCCCAACAACCCTCAGATAGATTTTATTTAATAGAGAGGCATGGCTCACATAGTATACAATCTACACTAACTAACGTGTGTGCATTTCATAAGGTAGTCAGCTGCGCCCATCAATGGTACATCGAAACGATTGTGCAACCATTTCTGTTATCTAACTTCAAACACTTCCATCGTCCTCAGAGGAAGCTCCTGCCCATTAGCCTTTGCTCCACAGCCTCTCTACTCTCTCTAGCCTCTCAGCATTTCAGCTATCCACTAATCTGCTCCCTGTCTCTCCGGGCTGGCATATTTGAGATATTCCATACAACTAGAATCATGCAGTATGAGTCATTTTTAACTGAATTCTTGCACTTATATTTTCAAGGTTCCTTCGTGGTGTATCAGTGTATCACTTATATTACTTAATGGTTGAATGATAATTCATTCATTGGTTGATAGACACGTGCCTTTTCCACTTTTAGGAATGCTTATAAATATTACTACTATTAATACCTGTGTACAGCTTTCTGAGTTTTTTTCTAGAATTTTCACTCTTTTCCTTAAAGCATACAAGTTCAGAGCATACAAGATGTAAAAATGTACATCTCAAAGTTTAATATGATCAAGAGCTGCAGAGATACAGCTCGGTCAGTAAAGTGATTGCTATGTAGGCGTGAGGACCCGAGTTTGATTCCCAGCACCCACATAAGAAGCAAAGTGAGTGGCATCCACTAGTAATCCTAGAGATGGAGAAGTGGTCAGGCAGATCCCTGGGGCTCACTGACCAACCCGCCTGGCTTAATCAGCAAGCTGCAAATCCCAGTGAAGGACCATGTCTTAAGAGACAGGCGGGGTCAGTGAGACGACGCAGCAGATGAAGATGCTTTCTGCTAAGCCTGAGAACCTGAAGCCAATCCCCAGGGTTCACATGGTGTAAGGAGAAAACCAGCTTCTGCAAGTTGTCCTCCAAGCTCCACATATACACCATGGCAGGCATGCACCCACACACATACACACATACAACTGCAAATAAGTAAATACAATAAAATAAAGAAGGCTTCCCCTTCGAAGAAATTATTATTTTCTGAGAGAGAGAGAGAGAGAGAGAGAGAGAGAGAGAGAGAGAGAGAGAG
>CABHPQ010000796.1:0-21119 GCA_902168405.1 Peromyscus aztecus | reverse complement strand
GAGAGAGAGAGAGAGAGAGAGAGAGAGAGAGAGAGAGAGAGAGAGAGAGATGTGGAGAGAAGGCTCAATGGCTAAGAGCATGTACTCTTCTTGTAGAGGTCTCAAGTTTAGTTCCTAGCACCCACATCAGAAAGCTCACAAGTGCCCATAGTTTCAGCTCCAGGGGGATCCAATGCCTCCTGCACCCACGGGTACCTGCATTCAAGTGCACATAACCACACACAGACACATAAATAAACATATTTAAAATGAAATAATAATTTTATAAAAGATCCCACTGTAGCATGAGTCTTAAAAGTTCTTATTAATAAAATCAAACCCGAGCCAGTTATGGGGTAAATGCTGGAAGGTCAGAGAAATAGAACAAGCCACAGCTATCTCACCTTGCTGGATCCTCAGCTGGTCTTGTTTCCTCAGACTGGAAGCCTCCATGTCCTCTTATCCGAATGAGTCTCAGCTGAACTGCTGCTAGAAGCCTGAATGCTTAACCAGGCCAATGCTTCTCCGGGCCAAATGCCTCTCCAGGGCAAATGCCTCTCCAGGGCAAATGCCTCTAGTTTCTGGTCCTCACGCCTTATATACCTTTCTCCTTTCTACCACCACTCCCTGGGATTAAAGGCTGGCTTTCTGGGATTAAAGGTGTGTATCACCGTGCCTGGCTGTTTCCAATGTGGCCTTGAACTCACAGAGATCCAGAGGGATTTCTGTCTCTGGAATGCTAGGATTAAAGGCATGTGCTACCACTGCCTAACCTCTGTTTAATATTGTGGCTGCTCTGTCTCTGACCCCAGATAAGTTTATTAAGGTACACAATATTTTGGGGAACACAATACCACCACATCCCACATCTTGCAGGTGGCAGGGCCAGGGTTCTATCTGGAACCCTGTCTCCATTTGGGAGGAAGGAAACTGAATGTGCCCTGAGATATCTGGCAATGATTTCTGTATTGGTCAGAACTTGCAAAGTTATGGTGCAGTAACAAAAATCTCCAGGTTTTTTTTTTTGCAACAACAGTTTCAATTTTGTTTGCATTCAAAAGTGACTACATCCCTTTTGTCCTCTCTCTCTCTGAGACACATATTGAGAAGTCACCTACCCCCTTGTGTTTTCCTCAGGGGGTAAGGGGGTAGGAAGTAAGAAGTGGAGCCCATCAATATAACTACTCTCAGAGCTCCTCAAACTTGGCTTCTGCTATATCCATTCTCATTCTATGGACCTAAGCAAGTCACATGGCCAAGTGCAAACAGGACAAAGAAAGATGCTTGTCACTGCATCTCAGTGAATGGGGATGTGTGGAAGGAAATCGGTGCACACATTAATGCATTCAGCCACAGCATCGAGAATCTGTGAGCCTTGGGTTTCCGTGAGGCCTCTTCTGTTGCAGAATCCTCCAAATACTACAGACACTCTGCAACGCCCTGGTGAGGAGACATGAGCATGCCTATGGCCTCATGGAGTTGAGAAGGAAAGACTAAGATTAATGGCCAAAGAACATTCATGATGGTAGCATTAAGACAAATTGCACAGGGAAGAAAAATCTGCTCCTTACTGGGGATGTGAGGGACACGATCTATTCAAGAACATTGGAGAAGCCCAGGCATCATGGGCACCAATGTAGAGAGAGCAGAATGTGCCTGGCCTTCCTTCCTGGGCCCATTACAATGCCTGACTATGATTCTACGTGAGTAGCTGGATTCTCATGCAGTTGTCCAACATAAGTGTGTGAAATAACCTCCTTTGGGTGAGCAGGAGTTAGTCATCTGGAGCTTTGTGGAGAGAGGGGAGAAGTCAATGATTGCAAGAGATAGTGTCAGGTGCAGGATGATGGGGGTGGGGGTGTACAGGATTACACCACTGCTGCTCAGGACCTGCCAGCCTCCAGCTAGGCCACCATGTTCTCATCTGTCAAATGGGTGTAGTGCTGCATAATGGCTCTCCTGACTCTTGTTATGGTGTGGTGGGTGAAGGAATGCCCTCCAAAGATCTCTACATAGAATTCTCACAAGCTGTGAATGTGACCTTCCGTAGCAAATGGAACTTAGCAGATGGGATTAAAGCTCTTATTCTGGAAAGATCTGCTGAGGGGCACCATGTAATCATAGGAACTCCAGAAGAAGACATGAGACAGATGCAGAGGTCAGAGAGATAGAGGAAAGAACTGTGAGCCAAGGGAGGCAGCCAGCCTCTCAATACTGGAGAAGAAAAGGGAATAGACACCCCCAGAACATAAATGTGCTAGCTCCCCTGCCCTCTCTCCCATCCTGAAGCAATGCAGACCTGGCTACAATTTGACGTCAACACTTGTGACCTCCAGAACCACCAGGCAGTAAACTACTGCTATCTTGGATGAGTGACGCTTGCTGGGATTTGTATTACATCAGCAACAGAAACCTAATACACAGCTTGACATGCGGTCAGGTCAGTGCAGAATGCTAGAGAAAGGCAGTATGCTGCCGATGGAAATGAAGCGTTAACCAGGCTCGGAGGCCAGTGGGGAAGGCAAGTGTGTCAGAGCACAGCCCATAAGGTGCATGGATGCACCTCCCTATCCATCCCAGGCCCTCAAAGGTCAGTGAAACCCACAAGCAGTGGATTGCTAAGAGTCACTGCTCTAGCCCGCAGTCTGTAGTGGTCCTCAGCACGGTATAAAACAACGTTCTTCCCCGTCTCCTCCACCTCTAAGCCTTTGGCTGTGCCTGGCTGTTCTCAAGTCAGGGATCACATGAAGCTCACCCAGCAAGCCTTTCACAACGTTTTCCTGGGAGTGGCTCCATCCCTAGAGAGTCAACTTGGTCTGCGGTGTAGCCCAGGTTCTAGCATCTTCCAGCACCCTGCCAGAAGCATTCAAGTATCCCAGGAGCTTTTCAGGGCTGGGTCCACCAGCATGAGAGCCCCAAGGCCACACTGGTCTGTGGGAGAGATCTCTCCTCACCGACAGCTCTGCTGGGGTCTCCTTTCTTCCAGCCTCTGCAGCCTGACTGGCGTCAGCCCTGACCACTAAGCCAGGTCCTACCAGACAGGCAGACTCAGCCATAAATTTTAATTCAAAGGTTTTTTTTTCCCCTCTTTTTATTATTTTCAAATGTTCAAGGCCATGAATGTGAGGGAAAGTTGTTCTTACACTGTGACATGCACATCGCTAAGAGAGGATTGGAGAGCTTTAATCTGTGTCCTCATTTTGGGGACACTATACCCACAGCAGCAGGCTGGGACTGTCCCTCCCCTACACACACATGTGCTGGCTCACCCCCGACGGCAGCATTCAGTATTCTTTGCCTCTGTGGATACTGTTCTATCCAAATTCAAGGCCGGTGACTTTGCTCTGCCGAACTCTTTGTGTGACTGCTCCTTCCTGGGACCAAATGGAAAGAAAATCCAGATAATCTCAGGTTATGTAGGTATGGGCAGGCACAGGCATGTGACTCACTGGTGTGGGCCACTTCCTCGGAGGAACCCACAGAGCTTGCCACAGCATGAATTGCTCACCTGGACTCTGGACTGTCCCGTTTTTTTTTTTTCTTATCCTGCTGCCATGTGCCCGAGAGCCTGTGAGGCTGGCTTTCTGCCAGGAATGTTAAGAAGGCCCAAGCTGAAGGCTTGCTCAGAACCCAGAGTGGATTGGTTTGACTCCTCTGGGATCCTCCCAGGCCTGAGCTTGAGAGCAGGAGGGTGCGCGCGCACGCACGCGCACACACACACACACACACACACACACACACACACACGCACGCACACGCACGCACGCACACATGCACACTGGCAGTGCTGTCCTGGCAGTGGTCCCTCAGTCCAGGAAGCCCCATGACATGACATGCTCCATGGCTCCTGCTTCAGTGGCCCGGACACCGGGCCTGTGACCACATTTGTGATAAATGTCTTTGTGCTGCTTGGTGTCGCCAGACCTTGAACTGCATCTTGAGTGACCAGGCCTGTGGGTTTCCAGCTGGCCTCAGACTTCGGGTCAAAGTCAGCTGGGGTCTTTATGAGAATAGCCCTGGCTTCAGGACGGGACAACCGCAGAGGCTCTCTGGGCCAAAGGACACCCCGTGGCTGTGACTGGGAAGTGGGGATGACATGGCAGAAGCCATCACCAGAGAAGGCTTCCTTTGCTCTTCCAGACATTTCCTACTCTAGCCAGAAACCACGTACTCCACTTGCAGGCTTGCCCTGTGGCGCCCAGATTTAACGAGGCCTTCTCCCCTTTTTTCAGGGTGGCCTTCAGGGTCACA
Organism: Peromyscus aztecus; assembly: GCA_902168405.1. Classification (NCBI taxonomy): domain Eukaryota; kingdom Metazoa; phylum Chordata; class Mammalia; order Rodentia; family Cricetidae; genus Peromyscus; species Peromyscus aztecus. Next base: position 16,889 of record CABHPQ010000796.1, on the reverse strand, counting down.
GTCCAGCTCTGAGCTTCTGCCCCACACCAGTCCCTTCCTCCTCTTCCAGGCAGGACCTAGGGAGCACTGTGCCATTACAGACTCAGCTGGGCAGTGAACCCCTATGCAGCCCTCCATCTTTAGCTAGAATCAGTGGTGGTGTTTCTTGTGGGGTTTGGGTCTATGTTACGTGCCTCGTGGGCCTTGGATACTTACCTTTGGCAAGCCCAGTCCTTGTTCTGCCAAACGGATTAAAATACATTTCAGGATCAACCAGGTGGCTCGGCAGGTGAAGGCACCTGCTGCCAAGTCAGACACCCGGAGTTCAGTCCCCGGGACCCACATGGTGGTGGAAGGAGAGAACTGAATCCCACCAGTTGTCCTCTGACCTTCAACACACATGCAGTGGCACGTTCATGCACACACGTGCGTGCACACACTAAATATGTAATAAAAGTTCAAAGTACATTCCAGTTAACACTGGAACACTTTTTTTCCTCAGCTGACCTCGAACTTCCCATGCAGCCAAGGATGACCTCGAACTCCTGATCATCTTGCCTACACCCCCTTCAAATGCTGGGATCACAGGCATGCAGCACCACACCTGACTTTGCACTTTTACGACATGGATGAAGAAGTATGTGGCTTGACCCCTGGGGCAGAATACTGTGGTGCAAAGACATAGAATTCAACATGAATTCCATGCAGTTAGGGGTTTTCACTACTTGTCTCTGAGAAAGAAGCGCATACCTTCCTCTGTAGGGCCTGGAGCCCCACCTCAGCTTCTGCTCACCAAGCTGGCTGTGGAGGGGTGGGTCCTCATGGGGAGGAAGCTCTTCCGTTTGCTCCTATTACCACCTTGGTTAAGTCAGTGGTGTGGCTGGCTTATGGCCTCTCTTTCCTGCTTCCTCCCATTTTCCTCCTTTACAGGTAAGAGGGGAGTGGATTCACTTTGGGGTAGGGTAATATACCTTCAGCTAGTCATCCTGTGATCAGCCCATGCTTTAAGCCACCAGGAAGTCACAAGGTCTCAGAACTCAACTGAGGAATTTGTTCCTTTCCTAGAGAGGGGCCCTAGGTGTGATTGTGCAATTTTATCTCTAATATTGCACAAGTCCGAAGCCCTTTCTAGAGGTCTGTAGGAGCCCTTGTCTCTCTGGATAATCCTCCTGTCTACTGCTACTGGCTATGGATGAGACAGTCTAGTCCAGGTGCTTCCCATGCTGCCCCCTCCCCCACCCCGCTGAGCACCCCTGGAAGTGCACCTGCAGCCCTCAGCCTTCTGAGCTGGGCTGTCCAGCAGGTGCTGCAGCCTCTGGCACCTCGCACTGCTCCACAGCATTCCTGGGCACCTCATCTCCCGGCTAGCCCAGACAGACAGCTCCCTGAGCTGGCTCTGCGTTAGCAGAAGCAAGGACAGCCAGCGAGCTCAAGCCTCTCCTCCTGGGCTGGGCTTATGTGCAGCCTCATGTGACAGTCAGGAAAACCGTGCAGCATGTTAACAAGTACAACTGGCTGCTGCTCTGGATTCTTTGGCAGTCAGGCCCCTGGTGCCCAGTGAGCAGGAGGCAGAGGCATTGAGACAGTGCAAGGAGGGGATCTAATTAAGCTGTAAGCATCCCAGAGCCCCAGCTGGGTTGTAGTGGTGCTCTCTGATCCCAGCATCGCCTTAAGCACTGAGAGAAAGGAGGGGCAAGAGGAGGAGAGGATTGAGAACTTGATCATGGCATCCCCAGTGAATTTCCATGGAACTTACGTGTACACCATGTTGGAGAATCAGCCCCCTTGAACTCCGCTTAATTCTGCCCTGTGATCCTAGGAGCTCCAATGTCCCCCAGCCCAAAGGAAGCTGACTTTCCCTTAGTGCCTCAAGGGATGCCAAGTGTGATTGGGGAGGTCATCCTGCCTCTGTGCATGGAGATGCATTCCTCCCTAGCCATACTCATTGATGCTGCAATGTAGCCGTCTTCCGGTCCCCTTTCTTGAGTGTCAAAACATTCCACGTGTGGGCTTTGCCATCAAAGAGAGTGGAAAGGGCTATACTCTGATGTCCAACCTGGGACCTAAATGCTATGCCATGACCTGTGTGAGTGAGTGTGTGTGTGAGTGTGTGTGTGTGTGTGTGTGTGTGTGTGTGTGTGTGTGTGTGTGTGTGTTTGCAGGTGCATGACTATGTAAAGGTGTACGTACATATGCACATGTGTCTGTGGAGGCCAGAGGACAACCTCAGCTGCAGTTCCTCATAAACCATGCTGTTTTGTGAGACAGGGTCTCTCACTTTTCCCTGGAACTCAGCAATTTGGCTAAGCTGGCTGGCCAGTGAACCCAAGGGGTCCACTATCTTTGCCTTTCTAGGGCTGAAATTATAAGTGGGCAACACCATGCTCAAGTACTTTTTTAAACATAGGAACTGGGCATTAAACATGTGAACCATCTCCCAGTCCCACGACTTGCACTCTTTAAGCCAATAGATCTTAGCTTTCAGATCCAACCTTCCAACGAGACTCACAGAAAGGATCGATGCTGTAGCCAGTCACGAAGGCAGGTGTGGCCCAGTAGACCCCACATCCACAGCCTGTACCTTCCACGGCAGGCAATATAAACTTCAAAGAGTAGCATAGAAGGAAAATCAAAACAATCGAAGACTTGTCAAGTCTCACACTGCAGAGGCTGAGACCAGGGGATAATGCTATTGGGAAAGAAGTGGAGCTTGAATTCCACTCCCATGAACACCTAAGGTCATTGTTCTTCAGTTTTGTTCTGAATTATGAGAAAACACAGGTTGAGTATAGAACACTGCACTGCTCCAGAGCAAAACTACAAGCAGCAAGTCTCCCACTTATGAGCCGACATCTGCTAAATTCATCCCACACAACCTTGGGCCCTGCTGACCACAGACTAGGCTCTGGGCAAAGTACATGCTCTCCCAGAGACCACACTCCCCAGACAGCCACATCGCCAAAGAGCAGCCATGCGTTTTTTGCTTGGGCGCTGAAGCAAACCAGATAATATTAGGCTCAACCAGGCTTAGACAGAGGCTTATTTCTTTTAAAAACAGAGAAGGAGACAGACAAAATTCCTGCCCGGATCTGTTAGCTGTGGCCTTGTGGCCAAATCCCAGGAATCCTGCCCTGGCTGGGAAGACCAAGACCTCAGCACTTCTGAGCAAGGGGGCTTGGGGCCAGAGACTCCACCTCACATTCCTGGTCTCAGAATGGCAGCAAGATGTGTCAGAGGGAACTGGCCCTCCAGGGCACTCTGAGTCTATGGAAAGAAGCTAATGATCTGGAGATTTTTTTTCTGTTTTTATTATTATTAAATAGGGTTTTAATAATTCAGTAGTTGGGCTGGGGATGTAGGGATACGAACTTGCAGAGTTTGATGCCAATGAGAGACCCCATCTCAAAGAAAGGTGGATGGTGCCTAGGGAAGGACACAGAGATTGTTCTGTGACCTACACACACACACACACACACACACACACACACACACACACACACACGTACACACACACAAGTTAGACTACTACCTGGCATACAGTGAGCATCCTGAAAATACTCATAAAAATAACATTTCTCTAGTTGTAAAAGGGGCTCTGACTGGAAAACTTGGAAAACACTGACAAGTAAAGGGGATACGGCTGAACTCATCTGCCACTGCAATCTGTAGACATGATACCTTATTAAAATATGTCTAGGATCTTCCTATCCATGAACCAAGTGTGTCTGTATCACATATCCTAAATAAGATCTTTTTTATTCACAAGGAAGTGGAACTGTGTTCTAATTTGCATATAATCCTCACACACTCTCCCATATACTATAAATTATCTCTATATTGCCTATAATGACTAATGCGATATGATTGCTAGGGAGATATCACATTGTATTGTTTAGAGAATACCAAGAAAATGATAGGTGCCTAAGTTTAATACAGATGCAAGGGCTTTGTTTCAAAATTTTTATGTGCGCATGACATGTGTATGTGTGAGCATGTTGGCGTGTGTGCCACAGTGCATGTGTGGAGGACAGAGGGCAATCTCAGGTGTGTGTGTGTGTGTGTGTGTGTGTGTGTGTGTGTGTGTGTGTGCATGTGCATGTCACATAGTACACATGTGGAAGTCAGAGGACAACCTGTGGAAGTCGGTTCTCTCCTTCCACCATGTGAGTCCCAGGGATCAAATTCAGGTCACAACACTTGGCATCTGGCAGCTCTACCCACTGAGTCATCTCACCAGCCCAAGGACTCCTTTACTGTTCCCTGCTACATATGCCAGGCTTGCTGGCTCAAGCGCTTCCAGGGATTTCCGTCTCCACACCCTGTCTTACTTTGGTATTACAAATGCGTGCTACTGTACCCAGCTTCATATGGGGTCTAGGGATTCAATCACTCAGGTCCTCAGACTTGTAGGGAAATCCTCTACCTGCTGAGCCATCCCCCCAGCCCTCAGATACTTCTGATCTGGAGTAGTTGAATACACAGATGCAGGCCCAGTGGGTGGACAATATTTTCATTTCACAATGTTCTGTATTAGTAAATATCCATCAATTCATTCCTCTCGTGGTTACACTAGTGTTTCATTGTGCTATAAGTAGCTCCTCAGTGTATGTTCTTCTCTGTAATTATTAACTCACTTAGGAGCAATTCACCTACCTCCTCTCCAGAAAGGAGGGGCAGATGAGGTCTCTTCTGGTTGCCCAAATACCTATGTGGTCGAACCTCGCTGTTTGTGGAGTCCATGTTTGCAAATTCATTTACTCCCTATAATTAATTTGCAACCTTAACACCAAGACTTCTTCATGCTCAATAGCACTCAAGTGCAAAGCAATGAGAACTCTGGGCTACCAACACATTCACAGCCAGCACAGACCGAGTGAGGCGACACCCGGCTGGTGGCACACTTTTGCTGCCGCTTTCGTTCTGTCCACAGGAGTCCCTTCACATTCTAGCCAGAGGTATACTTTCCCTGACAAATCCACTGTTGAGAATGCCTGCCCCCCACGCCCACCCCTTCCTGCACTGCTGAAGGCCTTTCTAATGTTCCCAGCTGTGACAAGGCTCTCATGTGACCTACAGAGAGCCATGTGTGTTCCATAAGCTTCATTCAGGCACAGGTTATAGCCCTGCTGGCCTTGAGTTCAGCGTCAGTGAAACAGTACGTACTAAGTAAGGTGCCTTTCAACAGAGGTGTGCCCAAGGCAAACCTGTGTATTCATCAGTGCATAACAGTGCTGGGAGCAGAGGCGCCCAGGAACCCCGGGCCCCACACTTCTGATAGGAGCACTGGGTCTAGCTAGCAGCTCTCAGAGGGACTCTCTTCAACACAACCGCATCATCATGGGAGTTGTTCCCAGGGCCGAGACCATCTCTCTACAAGCCTTCTTGGCTCCCAAGTTCGGGTCAGTGAGATGGTCAGAGAATGAGCCCTTCACTTTCTCTCTTCTTAACTCACCCAAAGTCATACACCCCAGCCAAGATTCTCCACCAGCCAGCTAGAGTTCAAAGCCCTGTAACAACTACTCGTTACTGCCCAATCTCAATGTAGGATTGGCTTTCTCTGGGGAGATTTCCTGGCTTCCTTCCTTTACTGCTTATACAAGTGTTATGGTTTAATACTGGTTTTCTGAGTAGAGCCATGAGTGAATAACTACAAAATGCAGCAGACAAAAACCTTGCTTCTTGCCGGGTGGCGGTGGCGCACGCCTTTAATCCCAGCACTCGGGAGGCAGAACCAGGCGGACCTCTGTGAGTTCAAGGTCAGCCTGGTCTACAGAGCGAGATCCAGGACAGGCACCAAAACTACACGGAGAAACCCTGTCTCGAAAAACCAAAAAAAGGACGAAGAAGAAGAAAAGAAAGAGAAAAAAAAAAAAAACCCTTGTTTCTTTAACGTTTCCTTGCTCTGAACTTATAGGTGGGTACACTCACATGATGGTTGCAGATTCCTCTCAGGATAAATGCCAAGTGGCTGCTTAGCTTGTAGACACTATGCATGATCATGATCTTGAAATCACCAATAGACCCCAAAATAAACAACAATTGCAAATATCAAGTATCTATTGTGTCCAAAGGAAACACCCTTCATTGGCCACCGAGGGTCTATTTAGACTTAGGAGTCTATTTTCCCTAAAGCAGAAGAAAGGAGGAAATGCCTTCCTCCAGTGAGGCAGGGTCTCACAGCTGGGCCACACAAAGGATGTCCTACAAAGATGGGACACCCAGCCTGCCTGTGAGAAAACACAGCCAGCTCCAGCCCATGGCCAAGGACCTCCTTAACAATCAGGCTAGGCAGGGCTAACTTCAGAAACTAACAACCCTGAAGTCTCAGGACCTCAGCATAGCAAAAGCTTATTCTATACCCATTGTAAGCTAGTCAGGGCTGCAGGGCAGGCTGTGCTCTATAAACTACATAGTCACTTATGGATAGGTGGAGGATAGCTCCTGCATCTTGGAACTGAATTCTCTGGAATGTGTGGCTCCCATGATTACCATGAAAGGGAAAGAGAGCGTTTGGGTATCCCATCCCAATCTGAAGTTATGCTTCAACCTGAAAGTTAGATTTATTACTTCCTCTCAGAGCTAGCTGTCAGCCCTAGTCAAAATGGCCTCATCCATCTTCCAAGAGGCCAGGAAATACAGGGATATCAAACATGATATTGGTAAACAAGAAACATCTCCTCGACCACATGTCAACATCTGTTGTAAAATATTATTTTAAGATGTGCTACATTTGTTTATGCTGTGGAACATTTGTTTAATGACGCAAAGATGCGTTGCATTCTTTTATGTTGCATTTGTTTAACTCTGTGAAGCTGTGCTACTTTGCCTGTCTAAAACACCTGATTGGTCTAGTAAAGAGCTGAACGTCCAATAGCAAGGCAGGAGAAAGGATAGGTGGGGCTGGCAGGCAGAGAGAATACATAGAAGGAGAAAAAGAGAAAAGGATGTAGGATCAAGAGAATGAGGAGGACTCCAGGGGCCAGATACCCAGCTACACAGAAAGAAGTAAAGAAAGGTATACAGAAATAGAGAAAGGTAAAAGCCCAGAGGCAAAAGATAGATGAGATAATTTTGGTTAAGAAAAACTGGCTAGAAACAAACCAAGCTAAGGCATGTGTAAGTAAGAATAAGACTCTGTGTGTATTTATTTGGGAACTGGATGGTGGCCCCCCCCCAAAGAGCCAAAGAGCAAGGAGAAAAAGGTCAAAATAATACCAACTATGAACATCAATACGTCTACAGTAGTGAGTCCTCCTGAAAAATACCCTCAGTCTTTGGTGTGGACACCTGAATTTTGAGGATTCAATCAGTAAGAAGACACAGATGTGCACAGACTTCTGTGTGCATCTCTGTCCTAGTAGCAAAATAGGTTAAGGATCTTCAGAAATAGTTGATGATTTGGGCAATTAGTCAAGGACACCTCGGAGTAAAGAGGGTGTGATCAGTGGTCCAAACTGAATCAGCCCGTTGATCCACTTGTACCGGTTAGAGGTCATAAAGGGCCCTGGAGCTGCCCCTGTGGCCCCCACTTACCCCTTGATGCTCCAGGATTTCCACCAACAGGACACGAACAAGCAGGTGCGAAGACGTAAGACGTTTGAACAGGGTAAGCACAAGAGCACGTATTAACAGAAAGACACACTTTCATTTAGACACCAAGTCCTCTACTCCACTCAAAACACACTGGAATTTTGTTAAGCGGTTTTGAAGAGATGGGTTGACTTTTTTTTTTTTTTTCATGGTGGGCTAAGGAGAAGTCACATTCCTCAGCAGTGCACCCACTCGTGCATTGATCTTGCTCAGGTAAATGACCTCTCACCCATGCTCATTCGGGTAACCCTAATCAAGTTCAGTGGGTCACCCCAAAACAGAGGGACAGGAGAGGATAATGGGGGAGGGGAGCTCTGGTCAAAGAGCAGCACACGTACGTATGACGTCATGAAAGGAGGACGTTGCTGTCGGCATAAACTCCCACCAGCAATGGATAAGAATGGATATTTTTGCAGAGATCTGATGGGTGAATTGAATGTTCATTTATACTTTTAGTATGAGTCCAAGGTGTATATGTGTGTGTGTCTTGAGACAGGGTCTTGCTGTGAACCCCAGGATGGCCTTGACCTCTCCATCTTCCTGGCTCAGCCTCCCAAATGCGAGTACAAGCATGAATTCTACCACACCTGGCTTTGATTTATAATTTTAATTAACAGATTTAAAGGTTTTTACATATTCCTTCCAAGTTTATATTTTTGTTATCACTCAGGCTTTCCCCCATTACTCTGGTGCCAGCTCTTGCCTTGTTTTGTAATAACCTTTCACATAAAAATAAGATTACTTACAATATTTTTAAATTAAAAAAATGATTGGTGTGTGAGTGTGGAGGAGGAGTACATCCCACTGTGTGTGTGCGTGGGTCAGAGGACAACTTTGTAGAGTGAGTTCTCCCTTCCAACCTCACATCTATGTCAGGGATCAAACTCAGGTTGGTGGCCTTGCACGGCAGGTGTCTACCCACTGAGCCACCTGGCCGGCTCTCTTTTTTTGACATTTATCACAGATGTCTTCCTAGCATGACTGACACCTCAAAGTGTCAGTCTTTCTCTAGGCAAACCTCGAAATCTTTTAGTTTTAGACCCATTTCTAAGCATTTCTGTCTGGAAAGCCCTTGCCTCAGAGCTGAGGCTTACCTGTTGTAAAATGTATGTGGAATTTATTCTGATATATGGGGGAGCTGCGGATTATCTCTAATTTTTCCCACATGGCTGGTCCTCACATCGCTTACTGCCTAATCTCCCTTTCTCCATGGATCTTTCTCACGTACTAGCTTCTTATCTCCATCATCTCCGTGAGGACCTGTGTAGGAGACGCTCGGTTCTACTAGCCCATCTGTTTGTGGTTTCTTTCGGCATCAAAGCTTTATGATATCGCTTCTTTCTCTTTTACCCCCAGTGATAGACTACTTTAAACATACTCTCTGCAAATATTCTGGGCTGGATCAAGCGACCAGAATTTTCTTAAAAGGAACATTCCAGGCTACTGCAGGCATACTCTGCGTAGAACTCTTGTTGACCCAAGACAGCCGACCCGCCCTTCCTACCATGATAATAGGGTTACAGCGTGTCTTCCAGAAACTATTCCTTTGATTTCTGCCCCTGTTCACCCTGGCCTGGTGCTTTAAGATGGAGGGGGCATCGAGAGCAGCGTAAGGGAAGAAGCCCGACCGTGCAAGGCCGCCTTGGTCCAAAATTAATTTGTGCAGTCACCCTCCTTTTAGAAAGCAGACCCTTTGGTACTGGCCTGAAAGTGCTGATTCTCATGTAGTCATCCTCACTGTGGCTAGGCAGGGGAATGCCCATCGAGGAGACCAGTAACTGCTCATTAAGGACCTGTCAGGTACCCAGGAACGGGTTCCACTCACTGCTTTCCCAGGGACTTATCTTGCGTGTGCTGCCAGCACGCCATCTGCAGAATGAAGCGTCTATCCCAGGCACCTTCTAGCTCCAAGGCAGGTTGCAGGCAGCTCCATCTGAATCTCCAGGCAAAACTCCTCCAAGCCGGCCTTTGTTTCCCTTCCAAGCGCGTTGTTTGTTGGAGCTCTTTAACAGCACCACATCCAGACACCTCTGCGTTTGCAGAGCTTCCTTGCTTTGTGAAGCCCTTTCAAGATGGGGATAAAAGGGTCCCCAAAGCATGAAGCAGATTAAAAGCAGTGTCTGTACAAGGCAAGAAGAGAGTTGGGGGTTTCTTTTCTCCCCTTACTCTCATTAGTTTAACTTCCACTGGTTTAAACATGTGCTACACTTTCCCTGGAAACTGAAGGGTTTGATTTGGAACGCCGCCGTTGCCGGGTGAAAATTCTGCTGAGTCTGTGAGGCGAAAACATGGCTGCTGATGAGCGCGACTGGCTTCGCCTAAGTAAGAGGAACTACAGACTTTGGGAGAGAATGAGCAATTCTAGAATGTTTCCAGTTGCCCTAAATCCAGCTTGTTTTGGTTCCTTGGATTCCAGGGTGGCTCAGAAAGTTCCCTCATGGAAGCCCAGAAAACATTCCTCCACACAATCTATTTTCTGACCCAGAACAAATGGGTAGGAGCAACAAATTTCCTAGATCAACTCTGGAAAATTCATGGTGATGGCAACTCTTGGTTCTTTCCTCCAGGAGAAAAAAAGAAAAAGAAATCGACCAAATCATGCCGCAGAGAACAGCCACCTCCCCGCCCAAATCCTCCTCTTTTATTCAAATAATAACACTAACCTCTGAAGTCTCGGTGGTTGCATTGTTCTTGCCTGTGTCTCTGATGCCTTTTGGGATAGCCCAGGAAAGACTACAGAGTTTCCTTGGTCCTCATTAGAAATTCCAATTTTACAGCATTAATTGGCATTTTTCAAACACTAAGAGTCCAGCTTGAAGTCTACAAATAAAAACAGGCCCAGATGCTGTGCTTTCACTGGCACGCATTTAACACTTCGTAAGCAGTTCATTAAAGTGATAACACTTTAAACAGTAACACTGGCTCTCTCAGAGCCCCTCAGCAGGCAGTTGTCTCCAGACACCCAGGGATTTCTGCCTGGGTTGAGAACCACAAGAATCTACCTTCGTGGTTGAGTGTCTTAATTATGGGCACCCTGGTCCCTGGCCATCTCACAGGGCCTGCCTGAGGCCTCCACACCCCAGTGATCAGGGACCCTGGCACAAGTAAGACCAGAGAGCTGGTGCGCCAGAGACATGATAAGGGATCCAGGGTTAGATGCAGGCTCAGGGCGGGAGGTGGGGTGTGGGGTGTGTGAGGGGCGGGGTGGTGAGACTCTGTGCGCTCTCTGCAAGCAGGAAGCGTGTTGGGAGCAGTCTCAGCTTGAGAACCCAGGATTTGCCTTACCAAGGGTCAGTTTGTCATTTTAATGGAATTAAGGGCGAATGTTCAACCACCTTCCAAGGATGACTTTCTCTCTCTCCTGCTCAGGTTTCATCTAAAACACCACGAAGACTCGGGCACAGCATGGGCCCCTCCCCCTGCCATAATCCTCTGAGACCCAGGACCGGGACATATTAGAGCAGCAGGAGGAGGCTGGGGGACGGGGGTGGGGTGGGGGTGGGAGGTGGGGGGGAAGTTGTTAAACTGCCCACTCCGGTCCCTGTACGGGGAGAAGCTGTACAAGGGTTGACCTGCATTTGGTCATTTGCATAATGCCAAGCTGGGAACAGAAATGTGGGCGTTCATTCCACAACAATCCGACGAACAAGGGTGGGGTGGGGGGTGGGGGTGAACATTGTCCTCTCCGGGTGACAGTGAGGCTGGCATTGCGGAAATCAATACCACAGACAGTAACTCGCCTGGAGCATTTGGCGAGCATGCAGCACAGGGCTAACGAAAGTGTTTTTGGTCTGTAGAAGCACTGGCACCTTCAAATCTGTGGGTTGCTCGGGGCATTTTTACCCACTTTTCGTAAAAGACAAAATGACGTCAGTAAGACATGGGTGAATTAGAACTTGAGTCTATCTGGTGATCATCACCTGGCACACTGAGCCCCAATCTGAGGAAATGAGAAGTGTGTGGATGTTGAATTCGTGACTCAAAAGGGGGAATCCTGGGGCTTCACCCCAAGCGTTCTCTAACCTCCGCCCTGGAGATGATGGGTAACTGATGGGTAACCGATGGACAATTGATGGATAACCGGCCAGCTGCTGATTAACCATAGTGGGGCTGCAGTGAGGCCCGAGGCCATGACCCCAGTGGCCACAGAGATGGAAACTGAACACAATCCCGCCAGAACCTGAAGTCCGAAGCCAGGTTCCCAGAGATGCAGCTCTCTCGGCTGGTGACTGCCAAGGCCTCGGCCGAGCGCACGGCGCCATCGCATGGCCAGAATGGGCAGCGCAGTAGGGCCGCGCCTCCAATCTTCCCAGGGGACCCTGTGAGCCTGGCATCCGGGGTAGAGAACGCCCCCAGTCTGTAGCAAGAGGAGTTGGAAGCCTGGGTGGCCACATCAGTCAAGGAAATGGGCCAGTTAGGTCTTGCTTAGCAGACAGCTTCGATCAGGCCTGGGCTCGTGGGCTGGATGGTGCTTCTCTATTGTGCACCCTGAACCCAACAGGTAGTAAAGCGTGCTGAGAATCTGCTGCTTCTGCGAAGATACGCGGTCCCCTGACCCTGAACAAAGACAGGCTAAGACACTAGCCTCCATTCATTTATTCAGTCAACAAACTATCGAGCACCTACCGTGCGTCAGGTCGGGAGGTGTGCGCTGATGTCAGGAGAGAGAACAAGAGATAACTTGCTGTTAGATGAGCCCCCGGGCCAATCTGGTAAGGACCGAGGTTACTCAGAATGTTTGCAAAAAAAAAAAAAGCATTTTAAAGACAGGAGGGATGCAAAGCACACCCACGGTACTCAGTACAGTTTTCAAATGTTTCTAAATGGTGAAATCCTCATATATGTTCTTTTTCAGAATATGAGTTAACGAGATCTGAAGACGAGTCTGTTAACTCCAGTCGTCTCAAAATAGGGATGAGTCCAGATGATGTTTTGAGATAAATGCTCAACTGTAATCTGACAGGAAAGTAGCTGTGATTTCTGCTGGAGGAAAGAAAACATCTCAGGCGCTGCTAATACTCCAGGGCACTCTGCCTAGGTTTGTAATTGAATCAAATGCTAAACTTCAGTTAGAGGTGAGGGAAAATAACGATGCTGTGTTTTTCCGTTCAAGTTCATAGAGCCTCCCCCCTTTCTCTGTCTCTGCAGCCCTCCTTGGTTAAGAAGCCTGGTGGAACCAGGCATGGTGGTGCAGGCTTGAAATTCCAACCATTTGGGAGGCCGAGGCAGGAGGATTGCAAATTTGGGTAATCTAGTGAAGTGACTCTGTCACAAAATCAAAGTCCAAATGGGGACCTAATGCAGAAGGCCCTGGAGTCAGGTCCCAGAACTGCAGAGGATGGGAGAGGAAAAGGAGAGGAAGAAGAGGTTTAAAAAAAAAAAAAAGGAGGAGAAGGGAGGAAGAGAGCAGTGGAGGAGGAGAGAGGAGGAGAGAGGAGGAGAGAGGAGGAGAGAGGAGGGAGCTCTGGTGCTGCCACTACCTGGTGAATGAGCAGACATGTACACAAAGTAGTGGTGGTGCCACGTGCTTAAGGGACATCAATTTAGACACTGGCAATGACACCAACGGGGAGGGCTTGTGTTACTGCCTTTGACTTTAAGAAGTCCCCTCAGGGTACCACATGGCCACCCCCCCCCGGGGGGGGGGGCACTCAGCATAGGAGCCCTACAGTCTTTGTGCAAACCTAAGCCCTGAGTTAAAGGCCCTAACCGTACACAGTGATCTGGGTCCCCCAACCAGGGAAACTTGGGTTAGCCTCATTGACATCCCAACGCCTTTAAAGGCACCATGTTGCAGCTCTGCCGCCCAGATTTTCCAGGGCTCCTGCTGGGGCAACACAGTGAAGTCCAGAGCAGTGTGCTTTGTACCTCACAGTTCTGCCCGCCCCCCAAGTCTAACCCTGCTGAAAGGCCAGCGCTTAGCTCCTCATGGGGACCAGGCTCCTCCAGTATGCAGGGCCCCTTACCTTCCTGGTCTCTGACCAGCTTTCCTATCAGCTGTGACCCCTCTAAGTCAGAGGATGGGGAAGGTCCCTCTTGCCTCCTCCCCAGAGGAGTTCCAGCCCAGCCACAGTGCCACACCGCCATACCCCAGGCCACGCTGAGGTGGTTGGTGAGAGCAGGGAGCCCCAAGCACCGAGATGCAGCCTTTGTAGCTGGATAGAAACCGGTGTGACAAGCTTGCAGGATGATGTCAGGGCTGGCACCAGCAAAGAACAACTCTGTTGACAAGAAGATTAATTAGACAAACGCAGTGCCAGCCAGCCAGCCTCTGCCGCCATCTCCTCCTCAGAGGTCAGCTCCACTCAGGCCCCTGCTAGAGATTCTTTCTTCATCTTTTTAAAAGAAAACTTAATCTCCTAACAAGACAGCCCCAAAACAATTCATGGCGTGCCAACAGAGCGAGTACATACAGGCACGCTCTGCAGAGGTTCCGGGAACCCACCGGGGCCTCCTTTCTACCTGTCCAGACAGATGCAGCTCCAGGAAGAATGCTCGTCTCCTCACGGGGCCGTCCTCATCAGAGAGGGCGCTCCAGGTGGGCTATCTCTGGCCTTCTCTCTGCCTTTCCTAGGGGCTTCTCCTCTCACAGACAGGGGTGGGCAGCCCACCATATCTTGGAGTTCTGAAGCTTCCTCCCAGTGACCCCTTCCTTCCCCTCAAATATCCTCTTCTCTCCAAAAGGTGCCTGCCCTGTTGTCCCCTGACGGGGAAAAGAAAAATCGACCACTGAGTGTGAGAGAGTGTGAGAGTGGCCTCTCTCATTATTCGACAAGCACGCACTTCTCCAGCAGTTTACATCCTAGCAGCCCCGAGGATAAACAGGTGATCTCAGCACCACAGGCCTTGGAGGGGCTTATATCCAGGAAGGAGACACTGAGAGGAAACGACTAAAAGGAGCCAAGAAGGGATTGTGGGAGAGGCAACTTGAAGGTGGCAGCCATTTTGGAAAAGACGACTCCGAAGAAGGAAGTGAAAGCAGAGTTGAGACCTGCGGAGGAATTCTGGGAAGCTGCCTGGGAGAGCTGCCTCAGAGCCACAGCGTCAGGGGCAGGCATGGGACAAGGCCGAGGAAGGAAGTACTTTGTAAATAACCTGTCCATTGCAAGAATGAAAGATGATTTCTAAATTATGTTACTCACGCACAGCCTAACACTGGGAGTCACACGTGGGGTGGGGGCTGCTAAAAAGGAGATGCTTGCCTCTACTGATTCTAAAGGGTGGCACTGGGCCCAGAAAATGCCATCTGAGCAGATTTTCTATCCCATAAGCACCCCCCTTTCATAATGAGACCCCTCTCATGCCCCATCTCCAAGCAGGCCACTGGGCCCCAAACTTCTGCTGTCTGATTGGAGAGAGGCCAGAGTCAGAGCAGCTGGGTAGCTGATGAACAGCCCTGCCCAACCTGTACCCCTTCTAGATATCCGCCAAGGCCCAGGGTGACAGCCCCCCCTCCACAAACACACACTCTATATGCCCTCGGTGAAGGAGCAGAGACTCAGCCTGCAGGAGTCAGCTGCAGCCCCACATCCCCATGTTGCACGTCTGTCACAGGTGTGAGTCCCAGCTGGACCACAGCACCCATGAACTAGAGTCCTTGGGGGCTGTAGGATCCTGCAAGGGTCACAGCTATCAATGCAGAGCCACCAGATCTTAGGGCAGGTGGAGTCAGCAGAGCCACTGAGGGTGGTAGGGACTGTGTCGTTTCCTGGGGCCTTGTCTGTCTGTGGGGGACCCCAGACCAGGATGTGCCTGCCCTTTTATCTGGAACTCAGATGGGGCACCTACATAACCCTAGGTCTGTGTGCCTCTTCCTGGCTCCCCTCAATATCCTGAGGTGACAGTCAGCCTAGTGTGTGTGTGATGGGGGTGGCAGGCTGGAGGCTGTACATTGCCGTGATAAGGTTTATTCTGACTCACAGTCTGAGGGGACACAGTCCTGCCTGCTGGGGAAGGGCTGCAGTGAAGTTAGGAGGGTGCCACATTGCCACAGCCAGAAAACGGATGAAGGCTGGTGCTCAGCTTGCCTTCTCTTCGAGACTCTGAGATGTCAGCCCACGCAATCCTGCTATCTACTTTCAAAATGGATCTTCTCACCTCAGTGAAACCCCAGACCTACCCTCAGAGACATACCCAAGGACTGGGTCTCCCAAGTGATTTCAGAGCCAGTTAAGAGCAAAGATTAACCATCACAAGAGTACACAAAACTTGGGTAGTGGGGCCCGAGAGGCACACACAGGAGGACACCATTCTTGTATCTCAGGGGACTGTAATGCAGATTCCAGAGCCACTGAGACCAGCTGAGGGGGCTGCAGATGGCACCAGGGAAGCTGAATATTTGGTCATGTGACTCCAGAACTGGGAGGTGTGGAGACCATGACCCCAGGAGAAGTGCAGAGGCTTCATGATCGCCGACTTCTGTAGCACAAATCCTAACTGGTCTTAATCAAAACCCAGAGCCAGGTATCAGGGTAAATGCTGGAAGATCAGAGAGACAAAGGAACAAGCCACAGCCACCTCTCACCCCACCAACTCCTCAGCCTGAAAGGGACTGAGTTCCTTTCTCCTCTCTCCTGCCTTATATTCCTCTCCTCTGCCCAGCCATATCACTTCCTGTCTCCACCTCCCTAGTGCTGGGATTAAAGGCATGTGCCTCCCAAGGACTGGGAGGATAGGCATGAGATCCCAAGTGCTGGGATTAAAGGTGTGTGCCACCACTGCCTGGCCTCTATGGCTAACTAGTGACTGGCTTTGCCCTCTGATCTTCAGGCAAGCTTCATTTGTTAGAGCTTACACAAAATACCACCACAGACTGCAGGGTGTGAAGACCAGATGAGCTGTCAAGGTGCTGCCTGGGAATCATCTACTGTTTAGTTCTGTAAAGGGCTCTTTTTCTAGCTGCCTATGGAGAGAAATCTGAATTCCTGAGACCCACATGGGGGCTCACTATTGTTCTCCATGTACCCTGCAGTTCTCCCATGCCCCCAAGTTCCCCCAGAAGGCCTCTCACCCCCAGTGGGCACTGGCCCACTTCACTCTGACAAGAAGTGAACTTAGAAAGGGGTAGCATGAGGAGTTCTGTGCCCTGTCCTGAGCCTGCAACCTGCATGTGACCACAGGCCACATTTTCCCTCTCCAGGCCTTCATTTCCATATAGGCAGAGAGGCTCTGCAGCTGATTTAAAACTGACTCCAAGAGGCAAGACCCCGTGGAAGGCTACCCTATTCACAAAAGAAAGCAAGTGGAGATTAGGGAATGTCTTGCTGCTTTGGCTAATGGTTCTGGAGTGTTGAGCTGCCCAGCAGGGGTCCCAATGAGAG
>CABHPQ010000795.1:0-17501 GCA_902168405.1 Peromyscus aztecus | reverse complement strand
TGTGTGTGTGTGTGTGTGTGTGTGTGTGTGTGTGTGTGTGTGTGTGTATGTGTGTGGTGTGTGGATAGAGGTGTTGGGGAGAGTGGACAGAGTGGAGGGTCCCCTCCAGCCTAGGATTAGAGCAACACATAGCATCTTTCCCTGTCCTCTCTAGGCAAAGATTCTCAGGCACCCCCTCCTCGATCACAGGAAGCCTTCCTCAGGTCAGGTGGCCCCGGGAGGCTGCCGAACTGTTGCCACCACATGTGCCCTCGTGTAGCACAAGCTCAGCGGCCTGGCCCATCCCAGTAGGTGGAAGGGAAGAAGCATCTCGGACCCCAGGGCGTTCGTTCCTGCTGTGTACTCAGCCGCACAGCCTTCCCTCTTCGTTGGCAAACCGCCTTCAGGTCCTTGAGACCTACTCAAATGCAGCTCTGCTGTAAAGCCTGGAGCACAGGCCAAAACTACTGCTCCCCAACACAACTCACTGCTGGTCCCATTGCTCTGAACCCCAACAGGCCCCAACCCTGTCACACATGTGACCCTGCAAATGTCCTTGCCCTGTGTTCATCAGTTAAACAGATAACTGTCCCCAGAGAAATATTGCATGAGGGATCAGGCAGTGAGCTGACAGTGCCTATGAATTTGCTGTGCTGATTACAAGACCTTGTCTCTCTACGATGCCATCTCTCCCCACACCATGTCCATCCTGTGCAAGCAGATGGGATTTCAAATGTGAACATGAGGCAGCCTGAAAAGGAAGGGACAGAAGGTGCCCTTAATTAAGTGAGAGCATCCGGGAAGCCCTTCCCTTGGGGACCTGGATGCCTGGTCCGTAGCCTCCTGTTGAGCTATTAGATCAAGCGCTGGCTTCAGGGGAATACCCTGCTTATGTTAACATGTCAACAAATTAGCTGGTTGGCTGCGCATGGAGAAATTAATTTACAAATATTAAACACTCTAGCTCCAACCAAATTATGTGTCAAGGGAGGCTTTCATTAATTGTTAGCCCCAAGTGCTACTCCAGATGTCTCTGGCCAGGTCGGGAGGGTCAGGTCTCCTGTCCCTCAGCATGGGGGTGAGCACGGGCAGGTTGCACTCGAGACACTATGGCAGTTTCTTGATCTGAGGCTGGAAGTTCATGTTTTTATGTTGGTTATTTTCATTTATTTATGTTTGAGTTTTAAATGGTTAGCCTGGGAGCTGGAGACATGACTGACCAGAGAAGAGTCCCTGCTGCTCTTCTAGACCACTACAGTTTGGTTCTCAGCACTCACGTCAGATGGCTGAGTACTGCCTGTAACTCCAGCTCTAAAGGATCTGACTTCCTCCTCTGGCCTCCATGGGCACCTGCACACATGTTACATGCACACATATACACACACACAGACACACAAAATAAAAATAATTTTTTGAAGGATAGCTGCTAGAAAAACACAGGATCAGAGCACTGCTGTGTGTGTACCAGGCAGACCTCCGACAAGTCATGTGACCTCACTAAGCCTCAATTTCCTTATCCGCATAATGGATATGAAAATACTCCCCAAGAATGCTGAGGGAGTTCCAGTGCCTGGTACATTAAATTCTCAGTAAGTTAACAGTCATTAGAAATCCTATGATAATGAGCTTGTCCTATTACTGACCGTAAGGCCTCGAATAATGATTACCATGGCCAGTCCCTGTCCCAAGCGTTTCACACATATTTAATTCCTAGAACGCCTCTGAGGCAGACACTATCACTTTCCCAGTTCACAGATAAGATAAAGGAAGTAAAACCAGCCAGTAAGAGGTGCCAGCTGGGGTGCGGCTTGGTGGTAGAGCGCTGGCCTAGCATGCAGAAGGCCTTGGGTTCCAACCTCAGCACCTCAAATGAATAAGGGAATGTCAGAGCTTGGTGGGATCAGGGATTCCAAGATTGTTAAGCCCTTGAAATCACAGGGCAAGGTTACTGTTCAAAAGTCCTGGGAACTTCTCAAGGCCACTAGAGAAGGAAGCAAGAAGCAGACCCCAGGGCCTGGGAATCCCCTCCGATGCTCTCCTCACAAGTGGCAGCCTCTATAGCATGAGAACATAAGAATCCAGGCAAGCAGTTAAAAATAAATTCTGAGTTTCGTAACAAAAAAAGTGGGCAGCCTGCCCAGTATTTTCATATATAGATCAGTCATGTGGCTGGGTCTATATTAACAACAGTTATTGTAGGACAAACACTTCCTGCCTCCCAGTTGCTGTGGGTCAGGAGGTCAGGAGCGACTTCGAAGTGGTCTTGGCCCAGGGCACCACTTTGCAGCAGCAATGTTTACCAGGCAGGCCACGGTATTCTAAAAGTTTACCAACCAAGATGGCTCATACACAGAACTGCTGGCTGGAGGCCTCGGTTTTTCACCTCTCCCCACAACACGGCACCTGCCTCCCTTGAGACAGGTGATCCAGGAGAGAACCAGGGGGCAAGCGGGAGGCTGCAGTCCCCAGAGCCACATGCCTTCATTTGTTTCTTTTTATTCAACTCTGATGGCAGCCCAGCCCTCACCTAAGAGGAAGAGGGTTCTGCTTCCACTTTCAGTGGAAGGTGCTGAGGTTGGAACCCAAGGCCTTCTGCATGCTAGGCCAGCGCTCTACCACCAAGCCATACCCCAGCTGAACCCAGCCCCCACCTAAGAGGAAGGGGGTTCTGCTTCCACTTTCAAAAGGGGGTTCCAAAGCACCTGCGCATAGGAAGACTGCCACCAGATTCCCTCCTCACTAGTGTCAAAGGGAGAGGTGTCCTTCCTTTACTCCTGATAAGAGGAAATGAGCTCTTGACCTGGGACTGGAACAAGGGCCCTGAGGCTTCCTCAGGACCCCACCAATAGCTGACCAGGTGATTTGAGGAGACATTTAACCTCTCTGACTTCATTTCCGAATCCATAAAATGGGGTGAGCAATACAGATAATGGATCCATAAAGCTGGGCTGTTTCACCCTTGGTAACCGGAGGGATTGGCCAAGAACAGGGGGTATGATGTAATTCTCAGAGATGCTGATGTGGCAAGAAGAAGCCCAACAGGACAGATTCTGGCCTATCTGCCCACAGTTTGACCTCAGCCTCCATCAGGATTGGTTTCCCTGAGAAAATCTCATTTCCCCCACCTCAGCAGACCTTGTAAAAGGAAGCTAAGGTCCCTTGCTTGCAAAGCAAAATGTCCACTCGGCATATGCTCCATCCACACACATACGTGGACGTGTGGCTGCTTGGTGTAGAGGCCCCTCCAACCCTGATGTTCTGGGACTCCTGCTCTAGCGCATGGACTCCTGGTCCAAAATGGTACCTGCTGCTCTTTTTCAGAATGGAGTCATATCCCTCATCGATTGCACCTTAATGGAGGAACCAGAAAACACAGAGGAGGAAGGTCAGTGTACAAGCTGCTTATGTGTGTGCATGCCTACACACACACACACACACACACACACACACACACACACACACACACCCATTTATCAAGGTTGGCAGGAAGAGCAGATGCTGAAACATGGTAGACCCTGACCCAGATGTAAAAAGGCAAGAGAACAGCCCAGACTGGGGCAGACAGCTCACAATAGTGTGCCCTTACAGAGAAGATCTTGACGCTGGGAACTTATTCTTTCCAGTAAACAGCTCTCAAGAGTTCCAGGGCCTAGCATGTGGGGTGCCCTGGATTTGATCCTCAGCACTAAAAAGAGAAAAGAAAAAGAGAGTTGAATATCAGTGATAAAATACCTGGGATTTACTTGCATACCAGGGAGCTGTAAACCAAACTGAATGTTCAGCCCAGTCCATGAAAGTTTCAGAGGTTAATGTCGCTTGTCCCAGGTGTTAGCGGAAGGGCTGCTTTGTGAGGCCCATCTCACCCTGGCATAGTTGCCTCCCTGCTAGGAGACTTAGCTGAGTTCCGGCTCAGAACCCATTGGTGCAGTGAGGGCAGAGGATGTACTACTTGGCGCCTCGGGCTCTGAATCAAGAATCTGTGCCTGTAAATTACTTGTGCATGCTAGATCCTCCGTTCTTCCCTGTTTGAAACGGTGACTCTCACCTAGCCAAAAATCATAAAACACTATTCTAAAAGTGAGCAACCAGTGGCCTGGCACCCTCCTGGAACCTCTACTGGCCATCTAAGTCAGGGACCGGAGAGCCTTACCCAGCTCACAAGCACCCACACACACTCTGCTAACTTCATGTTTTGTCACTGGAAAAGCCAAAGGAACCGCCCAGGACATAGACCACTTGGATTTTAAGATCGGGGTGGAGCCAAAGGATTCCCCACCCTTCACGGTCATCCTGGTGGCCTCATCCAGGCAAGAGAAGGCAGCGTGGACCAGTGACATCAGCCAGGTGAGCAGCACTGCCCCGTTCCCCAGAGCACATTGTCCCTTCATGTTTGACCAGGTTCATGGTCCCAGCCCAGGCCAAGTCAGCCAATGCATACCATTTGCAGTGTGGATTTAAACCCTTTAGACTGCCAGGCTCTGCTTTCTGCTCCCCAGACCTGCGAATGGCAAGGGTGTCAGCACTTGAGTCTGATCTCTGAGTGCTTATATGCACACACACAAATAATGTCTTGGTGCTACCATCCAAGAATGTTAGACACAGCAGAGCTTGAAGAGAGAGCTCCAGAGTCCTGAGACACTGGGGTACCTACTCCAGAGAACCAGGGCAGCGGCCTCCTGAAGTCCAAGCAAGCATTCATATACCAGAGATGGATGGAGTTTTGTCCTTTGCCTGTTGCAAGCAGTGGAGTCGTCGTCCATCTCCCCCTCCCCCTGCTCCCCCGCACCCCACTCCCATTTAACCATTACGCAGGAAGCATTGGCTTCTCCTGGAAAGTCAGCAGCCCAAGGCCTTTGGGCACTAGGAGTACAAGAGGTGAGAAGCTGAATGAGTAACAGGGCCCTCAGCAGCTCCTGAGAGCTTATGCTCCAGAAGACAAAGGGCAGTCGCATAAAGGCAGGAGCCAGGTCCCATCCCGGGTGTCTGCCTGTGGCCATCCCCTCTGCAGGGCTGTGCAGACATGTTAGGAGAGCCACTGGAGCAGAGAAGGACAGCTATGGCTGGCTTTTGTCCCTGTGCCTCGGGGACTGAGAGAGGGTAGGGGCCCAGTGTGCCTCGAGGGCCCCCCTCACCAGCTCCCTACCTTCTTACCTCTGTGCCCTGCTTCAGAGCAGGGTTTGCTCTCCAGCACTGAAGGAAAAAAGAAGAGTTAAAAGAATCTTCCAGATGAAGGGCAGTAGTAAAGTACCAAGGATTTGCTTTCATGTTGTGGAACTCTAAACGGAACTGAACACCCAGGCAGTCCATAATAGTGATGGATAGCAACGTTGCGTGGTCCAGGGGACATCAGGTGGCTAGGCCTTCTGGCAACCTGCCCCTCTAGAATCCACGGAGAACCAAGGCAACATGGGATTGTGCATAATGTAAATCTATTCTTTTGAGTTTTACCCTCCCCCCCCCCCCCCCCCCCCCAAAAAAAAAAAAAAAAAAAAAAACCAGCATGCCCTGGAGAAAATGGAGAGATCAAACCCAGCGTTTTCCTGTCCCCAGTGAGCCACAGTCATCAAAGGTGCTGGCTGTTCCCCTAAAGGGAACTACAGAGATCGTTGCTCTTTAGCAACATCGCTGATGCCTGTGAGCATGGGTCACCCAGCCCCTTCCCTTCAGGAGCCATCCTGGCTGCTTCCTGAGGTCCTCCGCTGTCTCCACAGCACTCTGACTGGAGTGGCTGGCAGAATGAGCGTGAAAGAGAGTCTCTGTGTGGTGGAGAAATCAGGCTGAAAAACTCAAAGATGGAAAGCTTCCCCTGTGTCCTACCTCCTTTGGGGGTCTGACTTTGACATAGAGACTGATCCTGGGAGCACCTGCCACCCACTGCGCCAGCTTTCTGGCTCCCACTTCCCAGTGGCCTTAGCACCGGCCTCCACTAACACACACCTCAAAGCCATTCATGATAAGCATGGAGTACCCCAAATCCTTGATCCAGGAGGGACCACCCCCACAGCAGAAATGTTAAGCCCAGGACACAGGGCCAAAAGGTGAAAAGAGGCAGTCCCTCTCCCGAGATTAATTTTCTGTGTTTGGTTGGGTCTTGTTTTTGTTTGAAGACAGAGTCTCACTACATAGCCCGGGCTGGTCTCAAACTTGTGATCCTCCTGCCTCAACCTCCTAAGTGCACTCCCGATGAGTAGACTGGAAATGTAGGAACTACCTCCAACATGAGAGCATTGACACTGGGGGCGGGGCAGAGGACGCATGTACTGTACACACTCTGGTGCAGAGGCTCACTAAGTAGCGTCCCAGGGAGCTCAGATCACTGTGGGGCAACCTCATTCTTGGCACTGGCCTCACAGGATGCAGCAGAGTGGCCAGAGTCCGATGCATCTGCTTGGCAAACACCCAGGTAAAGCAGGAGTCATCCAACCCATCTGGGCAGATAGGGAAACAGACTCAAGAAGACCGACTCCATCCCGCAAGGTCACTTGACTTCCAAAATTTGAATGATGCTTGCTGTGTTGGCCTTGCCCTTGCCTAGACAGTGCCCTTGAAGCCTGAGGACCCCCGTCTGCAGGCTGAGAGAGCCCCAGGTGGGTCTGGGATCCAGTGTGGCGATGAATGCGTTCTGAGCCTGGGGTCCCCTCTGTTTCCAGTGTGTGGACAATATCCGGTGCAATGGACTCATGATGAATGCCTTTGAAGAAAATTCCAAGGTCACTGTGCCACAGATGATCAAGTAAGTGCCCTTCACCTCTCTGCACCCCAGACACAAGCACTAATCAGAGACAGCTAGGACCTGAGCAGGGCCAGTCTCCAGAGCTCCAAACATGCTGTGTTTTGTGATGGAGGCTTTGGATGTCTGTTTGGTCGGCTGCTTTGATGTAGCTCTTGTCGTGGTTGGTTGGCTTTGCACATGTTGGCTTTTTTAAATAAATCTTTATTTACATGTTGGTTTTTCTTTTACATTGGGCTTTTAAAAATATAATATTAGGAATGATAATTTCACATATTGTTTCTTAAGGATTTTTTTTCTAATTTCAAAATAAATACATAGAACATTTCAAAATACATCAAAAACCTAATTGCAGGGTGCAGCTGCAGGGCCAATGCACCTATTTGAGTAGTCCCTCGGGACAAAGGGAATAGTATCCTTTGGACACAGTTTTCCCAGCCCTACCCCCATGTAGCACAGCTTCCATAATCCAACAGAAACATCTTTCCTGCAGTGATTCCCACCTCCCCCTCCTTCCTTCCCCAACCCTGCAGCACCTTGGCTGTCTGGCTCCCATCTCAACCTGTGAATCCCAAGACTGATAATGTCACTGGATACCTCCCAGGACCCCACTCCCCGCTGGCCTGTGTCTAGATGACCATGGCTGTTATATGTATGTGAATCTCTGTTATTTCCAGTGAGTGCCCTGGGACAGTGCATCCCACAAGACTTAGTGTCTGAAAGATGCCAGACTCCTGTTGTTCACACTTTGCACCAAGATAAAGGCAAGCACTTGATGAGCCTACTGTGTGTTGATGTTACATGTCTCCACTGTGAGAAATCACTCTGAACATTTAGAGATGAATGAAGGAAAAAACTCTTTAATAATAGCATGTGATTGATTCTTATGCACAAAAGGGGACAAGCCTTCAACAGACTTTTACCAGCCTAGATATGCCTTTGGCTCATCAATTCCCAATGCACTGTCATCCTTAAGTCTCTTTTAGGTCCCAATCGAAGGTTACACTTGGAACAATTTAAACCAAGACAGGAGGCTGCAAGTCTGGCCTCTTGGGCAGTTGGGAGATTTACACAGCAATGATATTGCCACGATTATTTCTCAAGTCCGCCAGTGCTGTTCTTTTTGAATAGTTGCTAATTGGGGTCATCTCTCTCATCTGGCAGAATTATGTTTCGTGGTGTACCGGGTCTTAATGACACTGGTCACCTGTGTTGCCCACTTGAGTTGCCCCTTAGAGGCATGGTCTTTGACAGGAGAATGCTCTTAATGGCTGATTGTAAGTTGGGGGTGTCTTCTTTGTCGTGGTAATAGAGCCTAATTGCAGATCAATCCTGGTGAACACACATTGGCTGAAGTGTTTTCCCAGCAATGCTAAACTCGAATTATTTCTAGCAAGCCTGGTTAGTGTAACGCTTACGTTTGAGGTGTAAGGCACTGCGCCCTTAGTTAGCTTAATTCTACTTTGTGTGACTTAATGTCTTCTAAGCAAGTTTATTAGCAAATCCTTTATAGCATCAAGTTTATTACTGGGAGTTTCTCCTACATTTGGGGGGTCACAGAGACAGTTTTGGGGGCATCAGGTCCCTTAAACTTCTTTGAAACTAGTCAGGTGTCATTGCCCTCACCACTGCCTTGCTGAATGCCCAGAGGTGGTGGCAGGTGGGACCAGTAGGAAGAACTGTTCAGTGAACCAAAGAGACACAGTGGGGAGTAAGGTGAGAGCCATAAGACAGCTTGTGTGGCACTGGAAGGGTGCAGGGGACGGAGACAGGGCCGATTCGCTGAGCACAGTCAAGCAAGGCTTCCTTGAAAAAGGAACCCAGAGCTGACATTGAATGCCAGTTGCAGTTAAATAGAAAGGCATTCTGGAAAGGAACAATGTGAGTATTTGCACAAAGGCAAGACAAGTGCAATGTGTTTGAGAAATGATGAATAATCCCATTGGGCGGCAGGGTTATGGGACTTAGAGTGCCATGCAGGCAGTAACCTGGGTGAGCTCTACTCTCCAGGTACCTGATCAGAACGATTATCCTCTAGGCCTTGGAGCAGACAGGCTCGGGGACCAAATTCAGATGTGTTACCCTAGGGTTTGGTGAGTCCATTTGAAACAGAGGAAGAAGCAGGGATGGGAGTGGAGAAATGGAACAGGAAATTAGGGGGGCTTATGGTCAAGTGCCAGCCCCACATTACCTGAGTGACAGACTGCTCTCCTGCCCTGCCTCCACCCTGTGTTGTGTCAGCCTTCCCTGCTGCACAGACCAGAGTGAAAGCAAGATGAGCGAGCCCGACCTATAGAAGGCACTTGGGTCTGTAGTGCACACTTGCCCTCTCTGAGCTGTAAAAAGGCACACATGTCAGTTAGCCTCACCAACAGCCGTGATGTTATCTGCATGTAGGTGTCATCAGTGGACATCTGGCTTAAGACTTCATGAACATTGAACATCCCTTGTACCTCGTATATCTTAAGTGTACCATGGATACTGGGTGTCTTTGCGGTCCACTGATCCTTTCCTGCCTTCAGCATGCAGATGCTGTAGTTTATAAGTATATCTGCGGTGTCTCACGAGCTATTCCTCCACTTCATTTCACTTCTCGTTTCTCTGACCTTTTTATAGCACAGTCAGACTTTATTAACTAACACCATGTGGTGAAAGATGGGGCTGGTGAGGTATGTGGGATCCAGTTAACAGTGCTGTGTCTGGCAAGCTGTTGGGTTTTATTCTGTAGGTGGTAGGGTTGTACCCCAAAGGTATCAGTCCCACCCCATTAATGGCCACTCTGATAGAGCACTCGGAAGCAATGATATCAGCTGGAAAAAGGCAAGGGGCTGAGCTGGGGACTTGGCGCCAGCAGGTTTCTAGAATGTCCTGCAGCAAAGCTGAGTTAGAAGAATGCCTTCCCTCTGTTTCTCTGAGATGGTCTCTTTTGAAATGCCGTTATCTCTGGAGGCCGTGTGGTTTAGTCTACACACTAAGGGTTGGACTCACTTATCCAG
Source organism: Peromyscus aztecus (assembly GCA_902168405.1). Taxonomy (NCBI): domain Eukaryota; kingdom Metazoa; phylum Chordata; class Mammalia; order Rodentia; family Cricetidae; genus Peromyscus; species Peromyscus aztecus. Next base: position 7,796 of record CABHPQ010000795.1, on the reverse strand, counting down.
CTTCCACTCTGGTCCACGCAGCAGGGAAGGTTGATGCAGCCAGGGAGAAGCAGGACAGAAAGGCAGTGTGTAGCCAATAATGAGGGCTGCCATTTGTCCACATGCTGCCCTAATCAACTGTTCCATTTCTCCACCTTCCAGATTCACCCTCCTGCTCATTGGAGGCTCTTGGGGAAAGGCTATTTATTGATATTTCAAATCCCCGTATTTCCAGGGAAAGTATTTGGGAGTTGAACCTGGGGCCTCGCACATGCTTGGCAAGTACTCTACCGCCCAGTTGCACCACCAGCTCCCCAACCCCCCAAGAAAGTGCCTTAGAAATGGTACAAATGAGAAAATGAGTCCATTTGTTCAGTTCCTTAGAGCTCTGTCCGTATCCTTGAGTGGGAAACACCCTCTGCAGAGCCAGTGAATTCAGTCAATTCACTTAGAGCTTTCTGTGCTCCATGTACCATGCTCGGCCTCTTAAATTGGTTCATTCATGCCACTCTCAAGGAAGCTTTGTGGAAGGCCTTGTTTCCAGTTCACAGATGAGGAGACTAAGAAGTGAAGAGTAGGCGTTGTCTAGGAAACAAGAGCAGAGCTGGCATCAAGCTGTGTCCTTCACACCGGCCCCAAGGATGCTCTTATGATTTGATTGTGGTGTCCCCCATTACCTCATGTGTTTTAGCACTAAGTGCCCCACTGGTGACACTATTCTGAGAAATTGTAGAGCCTTCAGAAGGCTGAACCCAGTTGGAGGAAGTGAATCCCGAGAGGGCGGAAGGGCTTGTGAGTTGTAATAACCAGGCCCCGCTCGGGGGGTTCACCCAGATGTGAGCTAGCTGCACCACGCCTCATGCCCGCACCCTGTGGCAGACGGCCTGAATCAGCCTCCTCCCTTCAGTCACTGCTGTGTTACGTCACAACTGTGAGGAAAGTGAGCCTTACAGGTGTAAGCCTGTCCTCACCTCAGCAGCCAATCCAGGCTGAACTCCTCTTTTCTGTGGGGATCTTTGGCTCTGGGAGTTCATTGCCATAAGATTTTTCAAGCTTATCCTTTCAATAAGAGCATATATTTATTTGTTCATCTATATACTCCTCTAGTAAAATCCCACCAGAAACACAAAAGGACTAAGACAGCTACCAGCTGCAAGTAAAAAACAACTAATAAGGTACAGCCTTCAGTGTATAGGGAATACAGGCCAACAAAAATGAGGAAGGAAAATCAAGTGAAGACTGTGTCTCACTCAGTTATCAAAGTTAAAAAGAAAAATACATGGGGGGGGCATCAAATTCAGCTATTTGTTATATGGAGGGGCTTAAGTCCTTGAATGGTTCTCCATTTGGGACTGTTGCTGAGGACTTACCTATGAATATGTAGAGCCTGATCCGGTCCAAAAGTATCTTTCTAGAAAGATTTTGTAGTTCTTCCGTTGAGTGTCCCAGGGGTATCACATCTGTGACACCACTTCCCACTCATAATCTGAAGAGCATAGATCACAACAGTAGCATATTGTACTTCAAGACCAGGATCAGTAAGGCCTGCCATCCCCTTCTGCTGGAGGACAAGGTTTCTCCCTCACTGTCTTTCTCTGAAAGTTGTACCCTTCATGGACCCCAAGTTGACATGATGATGTCGTCCAGCTTCCTGCTCAGTAGGCCAGGCTTCTGTGAAAAACCTAGAGACTAGTCTCCAAACTCCAGAGACACCTCGAGGTGGCAAAAACAGCAGCTGGTTTCCTAGTTTCTCTTCACTTGGAACACTTGAATTTCCCATTTATCTTTTTTTTCCCACCCCAGATTACCTTTTTTTTTTTTTTTTTTTTTTTTTAAGATACGGTCTCACTATGTAGCCCCGACTGGTCTAGAACTTACTAGGTAGACTAAGCTGGCCTTAAAATTCAGAGAAATCTGCCCCACTCTGCCTCCCAAGTACTGACAGTAAAGCATGTACCACCATACCTGGTCCTAATTATTTTTTTTTAATTGAGATAAAGTCATACAACATAAATTTCTCTGCTTTGAAAGTACAAGCCAGTAGATTTCAGTGTATTCACTGTGTTGTACAGCTGACGCCAGCTTCTACTACTTCTAAGTCACTCCCGTCACCACTCACCAAAGAAAGGGATGGCATACATGTGAATGGTCAGTCCCAAAGCACCCACCGAACACCCAACATCCACCAGATCACTTCCTGTGACTTGCCTGTTCTGTGCTTTCCTACCAATGGTGCCAGAGTGCGCATGGCCTGTTTCACTTAGCGTGATGTCTCCAAGGCTTATCCATGTTGTAGTGTGTCAGAGCTTCATTTCTTCTCATGCGCACTGTGTTTCATTTGTCCGTCCATCTGCTGATGGACACTTGTGGGTTATTTCCGTTCTGCTCTATTATGAACAACGCCACTGTAAACATAAATGTGCATATTTTACGTGAATAGAATTCCTGTGTGTTGGGAATTTGGAAGCACATTTTTGAAAGTTCGTTGTATTTTTCCAATACTGTTGGGGGTTGGTGCTGTATACTGAAGGATTTTAGGATCCTGGGGGGAAAAGTTACAGCTCTTTCTTGGTGTTATCCTTCTAAAGTTTCCCCGTGCTCACTTAGTAAAACTCTTCCTGACTGGGAGGTGGGGGTTGACAAGGTGGACTGGTGGTAGCCTCAGCCCTGGTCTAGCGAAGAGATGCCATGGGCCCAAACAGCCTTAGCCATGTGTCACCTCTTCCTCCCCGCTCAGCCTTCAGGCCCAATGCCTCCTTGTATTGTGTTGATGGTGACATTTGTACACATGTCACCTCTTCCTGCTCCCTCCCTCCACAGGTCCGATGCCTCCTTATATTGTGATGATGTTGACATTCGCTTCAGCAAAACCATGAATTCTTGCAAAGTGCTGCAGATCCGGTACGCCAGTGTGGAGCGGCTGCTGGAGCGACTGACAGACCTTCGCTTCCTGAGTATCGACTTCCTCAACACCTTCTTGCACTCCTACCGTGTCTTCACCACCGCTGTGGTGGTCCTAGACAAGCTCATCACCATCTACAAGAAACCCATCAGTGCCATCCCCGCCAGGTGCACACACGGCCCTTGCCATCACCATCTACAAGAATCCCTGGGTTTTGAGATGGTGGCTTAGTGGGTAAAAGGCACCTGCTGCCAAGCCTGGTGATCTAAGCTCAACTCCTGGAACCAGCACAGTGGGAGGAGAGAACTCACTCCTGCCAGATGTCCTCTGACTTCCACACTCACTCTATGACCTGAACATCCCCAGACATACACACACATGCACAGACACACACTCACATACATACATTAACTACTTAATTAAATGTGAGAAATATTTTCAAAGGAATCCCATCAGCACCATTCCCCACTAGTACGTGCACCCCCTCCCAAACCCACAGATCTTCCAGGCCAAAGAGGTCCGTGGAGAAGAGGCTGTCCCAGAAGCGAGGAGGTGGTGGCACACACCATTCCCAGACCACAGGAGTACATTTTGAGTCTGTTTTTTTCCAAAGGAGACTGGTCATGGTGGTACAAGGCTCTAACCCCAAAGCTCTGGAGCTGAGTGCCAAGAGCAGAAGCACGAGACCATCCAGAGCTGTACAACCTGTTAGAGGTCTACTTGGGAGGATGACATTCTCTAGGGAGGTATCACTGTGCTCTCCCTCCCTTCCCCAAAGCCCAGAGGCCCTAGAGGTCTAGCCGTCCATGCTGCTGCTCACTAAGCCTTGTTTACCTCCTCTGCCTTGGCTAGGGAAACCAAGAGATGGTCGTTGTTCTTCCTTCACTATACCCCTTTGGGAAACATAGGGACCACCCTTTATAGAAAGATGGAAAGATGGAAGGGAGAGAGAGAGGCAGGAAGGGTCTCCTGCTCTGTGTATACCCATCATGCTTTGAAGAGGGGGAGCCCTTCAGGTATGCTCAAGGTGCATCCTTCAGTGGACAGAACCCTTCAGCCACCTTGGACTTGAGGCCATTTTCATGCCTATGTCATTGAAGCTCAGTTCTCCAGTGAGCAAGCTAGGGTCCAGAACAGCCAAGAGACTTTCCACAAGGCCCCTACAACTCTGGCTGAGGTGGTTTTAAATGCAGGCCTGGACTCAGGATTCATACGGCGCTGCACTTCCACCCCCTCGAAACCCAGTGGACTCGTGAAAACCCTCAGGTGCCATGGTGTAGACACTGGGTTTAGAGACAGAGGCATCAGATGAGTCACTGCCTATCCCTGAGCCTCTGCTTCCTCGCCCACAAGCATCCCTTAGGACCACTGTATGGACACGGGCAGAGCATGCAGGTGAGAGCAGCCTCCAGTGGATGGATGGAGTGTAGATGTAACTAACCGTCTTATTAAATAAGAAACACAGAGCCAAGGTAAAGATAAAAGCCCGAGAGGTCAGAGTTAGGAGCTTACCCGCGTGCTGCTGGCTAGCTTCTTCCGCCAAGAAACCTCTGGTTTTTGAATTCAGCTGTCCATTCTTCTTGACTATGTACGTGTGGCTTCATCTCAGCATCCCGTTCTATGGAGGCTCTGCAAAGGCCTGCAGTCAGGAGGCTTAACACCACAGAAGGAGGCAGCATCATATAGAAGCACCCTAACCACCAAACATCCAGCCTACTCAAACCCTACGGATATAGACATTTGTCCCCAAGCCCTTTAATCACAACCCTGTGCAGGGACCCACCCCCAGCATCAAGGATCATGCACATAAAGGAGACAGCTCTATCAGCCACCCTGAGCCCTATAGGAAGCAGGCCAGGCGGACAACACCACACCAACAGCTCTTTCTCCTTCTCCCCTCCCCTCCCCACAGGTCACTGGAGCTCCTGTTTGCCAGCGGCCAGAACAATAAGCTTCTGTACGGAGAACCCCCCAAGTCACCTCGTGCCACCCGCAAGTTCTCCTCACCACCACCCTTGTCCATCAATACATCGTCTCCAAGCCGCAGGCGGAAGCTGTCCCTCAACATCCCCATCATCACAGGTGGCAAGGCGCTGGACCTGGCTGCATTCAGCTGCAGCTCCAATGGCTTCACCAGCATGCACTCACCCATGTCTCCCTTCAGCAAGTCCACACTGGACACCAGCAAGCTCTGTGTGACCAGCAGTTTCACCAAGAAGACTCCAGACGAGACTGATACAACTACAACCACAACTACAATGACAACCACAACCACCACCACGACCCCAACCCCAACTCCAACCCAGACCCCAACCCAGACCCCCACCCTAACCCCAAACCCAGCCTCAACCCCAACCTGGACCCCAACCCAGACCCCAATCCAGACCCCAGCCCAGACCCCAACCCAGACCCCAATCCGGACCCCAGCCCAGACCCCAACCCAGACCCCAATCCGGACCCCAGCCCAGACCCCAACCCAGACTCCAATCCGGACCCCAACCCAGACCCCAATCCGGACCCCAGCCCAGACCCCAACCCAGACCCCAACCCGGACCCCAACCCCAGCCCGGACCCCAACCCAGCCCCTAACCCCAGCCCCAACCCCACCCCAGACGCCAACCCAGACCCCAACCCCAGCTCTAACTCCAACTGCAACTCCAGAGAAGCCTGAGGAGCCCTCAGCCCTTAGCAAGCAGAGTGAGTGGCTATGTGAACAGAACCACTCCATTAGCACTCATCACAGTGAGGCTGGGCTGGGCTTTCAAGGCCTCTGTTGTACAGGATGTAGGCAGTGCAGACTGGTAGCCATGTAGAGGGGATAGGTTGCCAAGGTGAGGACAGCATAAGCTCCCATGATATCACACTTTAGATGAGTCAAAATTCTCAGGTTTGTGCCTTCCCTCTCCCTATCACACAGTAGCATCCTGCATCCTTGTATTCAAGTCATATCATTAGCTCCTGCCCTCAGGATTCACAGTCTAGCTTGGGGACCAGACTGAACACTGAGCAGTGGACACCTGGTGCCCATTACATCTGAAAGGTGCTAGAAGAGCACAGAGGATAGACTAGGGACACCATCAGGAGAGTTGGAGGCTTACTAATGGACCCATTAGATTGGATGTTCACCAATAGAAAGGAAGAACATTGCAGACAAAAGTAATGGAGTGTAAAATGCTGAAGAATAAGGGAGGCATTGTAGGCTCTGGGAACAGCTCAGCATACCTGGAGCACCAAAGGTAGTGGCAGTGGCCCAAGATCCTGCTGGGGCAGCCAGTGCCTTACTTCCCATCTACAGCCTCTCCTGGCCATTGTAGAAGGGTCCCATTTGGCTCTGTGGTAGCTCAGATCAGGCCATATGCTAGGAACCACCAGCATAGTCTTGCTCTGTGTGTTGTGTGTGTGTCTATGTATGTCTGTGTGTGTCCTTGTGTCTGTCCATGTGTCTGTCCGTCTGTGTGTGTATGTATGTGTGTGTGCGTGTGTGTATATATACACATACTTGAGCTGATCACAAGCCCCAGCATTTGAAAAGGAGGCAGAACTGGAAGGAAGAGAAGCCACACAAGGCTCCATCTCTAAAGGACATTCCCATGGTACATGCAACAAATAGGTAATGTGTGTGTGTGTGTGTGTGTGTGTGTGTGTGTGTGTGTCACACAGCTGACAGTTGGTAGCTAAGATGACAGCTTGCCAGAGAATCCAAATTATGCACATCCAATGTGCATAATGTGTGGGATCTTAGACAGGCAACAGTATGAGGCTCAGAATTCTGTCCAGCACAAACCTGCAGTGAGATCTCATTGCTACTTTGTGGAATGCAGCCTCAGTCAGACCTACAAAACCACCTGGTACCAGGTCCTAAGGGATGCTTGTGGGCGAGGAAGCAGAGGCTCAGGGATAGGCAGTGACTCATCTGATGCCTCTGTCTCTAAACCCAGTGTCTACACCATGGCACCTGAGGGTTTTCACGTGTCCACTGGGTTTCGAGGGGGTGGAAGTGCAGTGCCTTAGGAATCCTGAGGCCAGGCCTGCATTTAAGACCACCTCAGCCAGAGTTGTAGGGGCCTTTGTGGAAAGTCTCTTGGGCCCTAGCTTGCACATTGGAGAGCTGAATGACCCAGGGACCCCCTAGTCTGTCTATGTGCTTCTGTGAGCTGGGTGGGTTGCTCTTCTAAAGAGACCTGTGGCTTCCAGCTGGTTTTATAAAGAGGCTCGAGTGCACTCACCTTCTAGTTGGGGAAACTGAGACTCAGAGCAGTTAAGTCCCCTCCCCCAAGGCTCTGAGACGATGGCTCAGTTGGTAAATTGATTGCCACACAAGCAGGAAGACCTGTGTTGAGTCTCTAACACCTACATTAGAAAGCCAGGTTCCGAGGCACAACCCTACAGTTCCAGTGCTGAGAAGGCAGCCAGGAAGCTCCCGGATGCTCTTGATAGCTATTCTAACTGACATTTAGTGAGCTACTGGTTCAGTGAGAGACCCTGTCTCAGAAAAATTAAGTGAAGCACAATTAAGGAGGACACGTGCCGGGCGGTGGTGGCGCAAGCCTTTAATCCCAGCACCCAGGAGCAGAGACAGGCGAATCTCTGTGAGTTCAAGGCCAACCTGGGCTACAGAGTGAGTTCCAGAAAAGGCGCAAAGCTACACAGAGAAACTCTGTCTCGAAACCCCCCCCCAAAAAAAGAGGGCACGTGATGTCAACTTCCATATTACATACATGCACACACACACACACACACACACACACACACATACATACAAAACTTTTTCAGCAAAACCTCACACTGTCCAAAGAGTATATAGGCCCTGACTCTCCCCTGATTAGGAGACTAATACTTATTTCAGACCAGAAGCAAGAGATGAGATATGAAACAGGATTCCCCCAAGATATCTTCCCCAAAACAGAAACACCTT
>CABHPQ010000794.1:16408-39104 GCA_902168405.1 Peromyscus aztecus | reverse complement strand
CACCATCAAATAGTGAGAAAGATAGATGCACTAACACTAAAATAGACCTTGGCAAGTCCTGGAAAGGAGGCATTGTATGGACGTGTGACAGAAGTGAAGTCTAACTTGACTCTCTGCATCTGCATTCTTTTATCTGCACAGTATGACTAATGATTGTAACCAGAAACTTTTCTGCATCCCACAGCTGCTCATTCCCAAATAAATACACTGAGGCTTATATTAGTTACAAACTCTTTGGTCTATGGCCCAGGCTTATTATTAACTAGCTCTTTCATCTTAAATTAACCCATTTCTATTAATCTATGTATTACCATGTGTCTTGTGACTTTACCTGTGTTCTATTACATCTTGTTTCCCTGGCGGCTCTCTAGTCTCCCCGACTCTGCCTTTCTTCTTCCTGTCTCTCTCTTGGATTTCCTGCCTGGCACTAACCTGTCTTGCCATAGGCCAGAGCAGCTTCTCTATTAACCAATGATAGCAACACAGCATACAGAAAGACATCCCACAGCAAATTCCTTCTAAGGTTGTCTTTCGGGTTAAACATGACCATAGATATGAAAGAATGCCCCTTGCAAAGAAAGGAATACAGATTCTTCTGTGACCTTTCAGCCACGTCTTTCTTTTTTTTTCTTTTTATTAGTTTTATTCTCTCATACTTTACATCCAGACCAGTTTCCCCTCACTTTACTCCTCCTAGTCCCTCCCCCCACCTCTCCTCTCCCCAGAATCAACTCCTTCATTTCCCTTCAAAACAACAACAACAACAACAACAACAACAACAACAACAAGAGCAGTCCTCCCAGAGATATCCCTGAGCATGACCTAACAAGATACAGTAAGACTGGGCACAAACTCTCATATCATGGCTGGACATGGCAATCCAGTAGGAGGAAAAGGGTCCCAAGCACAGGCAAAAGAGTCAGAGGCAACACCTACTCCCATTGTTGAGATTCCCACAGGACCACCAAGCTCCACAACCATAAGGTATATGCAGAGGACCTAGCTCAGACTCATACAGAGTCTATCACTTCAGTTTCTGTGAGCCTCTATGAGCCCTTATGCCCCCCCTGGCTCTGTGGGCTATGTTCTTGTGGTGTCCTTAATCCCTCTGGTCCCTACAATCCTTCCTCCCCCTCTTCTGCAGGGTTCCCCTGGCTCTGCCCAGTGTTTGTCAGCCATGTCTTTCTACAGAGAAATAAAAGTGTTGTGTGGCAGGGATGTAAAGGGGGTGGGGTGGGGGGGCTGAAGCTCAATTATAAGTTCAGATACTAGCTTTGCTACTTACTGATGATGATGCTACTTATTTTGCTCCTCAGCAGCTGAATGACCTTGAATAATTCATCTCTTCATTTCCTTTCCTGGTTTGCTTTTAGACCTGCACAGAAATAATCCTGCCTTTTTGCACAAATGGTGTTGATGACATGTTTGAACCCCGTACATGGGATTTAGACAAGTATTCTGATGATTGTTATAAACAGTGGGGTGTGAGGCCACGGCCTTCCTGGGTCACTACTGTATATGGAGGCAAAGACATCCGTTCACATTCAAACATCATTTTCAGGTGAGTTCTGCTGGTCCCAAGAGGAACTTTGGTTGTTGGGGACCCTTGCAGAATGGCTGAGAGAATAGAACTAGGAAAGTGTGGGGTAATAAAACAACACAGAACGCAGCAGTGACCTCATTAGGCTTCTATTAAAATCTCTCCATCATGAAACAAAGCATTATCTTTTGTTCTCAGGTTGTGTTGTTATTGTTAGTAATTATTAATATTCAATATTGGTTCAATCGACACTTTTGAAGTGCCCACTCTATTTCCTTCCAAGTACTGTAAGACACAAGACGCTTTAAACAAATTACCCAGAATCCTCACAACCACTTTGAGAAGTAGTTGTGATAGCTGTCCTTTTAGTCAGGAAGATACCCAGAGTCACTGAATTGAGACACTTACAGAATCCCAAGCAGGTACTTGTAAAGGGAGATTTCTTCCTTGGCCTGGATGCCTACAAACCCACTTGTTTTTCTTTGTCAGTGCTTTCAAGATGTATCACATTTCATACTGGTTCACACCAGAATGAACTGAGTTGGCTCCAAGCATACCTGACTGTGATGTCACATGTTTCACGTCTGGCTAGGCTGTCTGCTATTCAGCCGGCAGCTGGCTAATTAAAACATTCACCAAGGTCTGGGACATAACTCACTAGTAAAAGTACTTGTCTATTATGCAAGAGGCCATGTTTCATTGCTAGCACTGAGAAAAGTAGTTGTGTGAATCTGTGGACACCAACACATACATCTTCAGTAGAGCTGTGGTTAAATTTGCAAGCATCTTTCTTTTTACACTCTCTCTTAAATGAGTCAGATTGGATCCTCTGTACACACACAGTAGTTTCTGACAAAGAGAAGTGTAGATGAATTTCTAAATGGTCTTATTAAATAAAAAACATAGAGCCAGAACTTTGGGTTAAGGCCTGAGAGAAAGATCAGAGGAATAGGACAAACCACGAGCTAATCTCATCTCACCAACTCTGCAGCTTCTAAAAAGGAGCGACTTCCTGTCTACTCAGGCTTATATGCCTTCCTGTTCTGCCATCTGATTTGCTCTCTGTCTAGCTACATCACTTCCTCTTCCTGGCCAGCTCTGTCACTTCCTGTCTGTACAGGCCTCCAGAACTCTACGGTTGGTACTAGGATTAAAGGTGTGTGTCACCACACTTGGCTCTGTTCCCTAGTATGGCCTTGAACTCACAGAGATCCATACAGATCCCTGTCTGCCAGGTAAAGGATTAAGGGTGTGTGCTAACATTGCATAATTTCTGTATTGTGGATGACTTTTTCCTCTGATCCTCAGGCAAGCTTTATTTATTAAAGCACAAATAAAGTATCACCACATTTCAGCACAAATATTACCACATTTCAGCACAAATAAAATATCACCACAGAGAAGTGCTGAAGGTTGTTGCCAACCTTGATTAATATATGCCTCTGACTATCAGACTCATGCTATTTTCTAACCCAATAAATACCTGTTTCCAAATAAAAGCCAAGACACTGACAGACAACAGACAGCTTCCTTTGGTTTCATTTCTTTAAATTGTGTTCCTTTGTCTCAGTTGGACTCTTCATAACTATATTATTCGGTTCAGCTATGTGAAGTGGTGGTCGGACAGATGAATCCACTTACCTTCTGCCAGATTTAGAGTGTTTGAAATTAGGGAGATTGGAAAGACTGTGAACACTGAGAAAGGCATCTGTATAAGCCTTTGGGTCTGGCTTTATCATTAGTTCTGCTGTTAGAAAATATCCAAGACTCAGCAATTTATAAACAGCATAAACTTATTTCTCATGATTGTGTCAGCCAGGAGATCTAAAGTGAAGGTTCTGACAAGTTCTGTGTCTAGTGAGGGCATGGTGTCTGTCTCCAAGATGGCACCTTGAAGCCTGGAGTCTTGTACAGCAAAAGGCAGAAGAGTGGGAAGGCACCTAGACTAGTTTTTCTAGCTTTGTTTGTTTATGGGAGACAGCGTTTCACTGTGTATCCCCCAGCTGTCCTGGAACTCGAAATGTAGACCAGGCTGGCCTCGAACTCATAGGTAAACACCTGCCTCTGCCTCCCAAGTGCTGGGGCTAAAGGAGTGTGTCGCCACATCTGGTTTGTTTCAGTCTTTTGATGATAATCCCCATGTAAGTCAATCACTTCCCCAAAGGAGCTGTCCCTTATCACTAATCTTAGTGCTTGTCTCCACAAGTTAAGTTCTGACACATGAATGAGGAGCACAGAGTCTCTAGGCTCATCTCTGTTCTAGCAGAGGAGGAAGTACTTTATCAGTTCATTGTTTCCCTCTTGGAGATTATCTTCAGGGACTGTCCATATGGTTCTACTAACATCCAGGACTTTAAGGTTGTAAGATAAAGACCTTAGAACAAATAAAGCTGAAGATCAAATTTAATTAAGTGTAATCTTTATCCTTTGTTTGGATGTTTAATATATGAGTTTTGGTCAAATACAGTCTCTTTTCTTATTGGATTCAACCACCTCAAATAATTATTTTAGTAATCTGTTTGCAGTATTCATAATCGTCATGAGTGTTGTCTTCATTTTCACTAGAAGTGGGGACAGAGTTTGTGAGAGACATTTCCAGATGACAGCAGAAGTCAGCGGGTCGTAGTAGCTCAGTGTAAGGAAGGACTTTCTAAGAGAGCTGTATAGATGCAAAAGGAGCTTGTCTCAAGTGAGATGATGTTGTCTGATGCTCAGTTTTGCCATGTGAAAAAGAGGACAAGCAGTGACACCTCACAGAGTTGTGTCATATTTAAATGAGTTAGCCCAAGCTAGACCTGGTGGCTTTTTGTCCCTACTACTCAGGAGGCATAGGCAGCAGGTTTTGTCTACTTAACAAAACCAGAGAAATGTTAACCCAGCAGAATACCATGCACTCAGACTCAAACCTGGAAAATCCATGTACGTAGAAAGTGAAATGAAGTCTGTTTTCTCCCCTGAACTTTATATCTGTATGTTGTTCCTATCCAGCCCAGAACGTAGACACGTACAGACACACACACACATAGACACACAGAAACACACAGACATAGACACACAGAAACACAGACACACACAGAGACACACACACAGACATACACACACAGACATACAGTCACACACACACACACACACACACACACACACACACACACACACGAGTATGGGGGCTGCTTTGGCGGGAAGGTTCAATATGAAATTGTTGGACTGGAGATTTTCCAGCTAAGATTTGTAATTCTAGAATCAGGTTCAGCTTGGTTGTCTTTTTGTTCTTTCTATAATTAAATACACAGCTTTGGGCAAATTGCTAATTTATGAAATTGAGAAATACTAATGATTATCTAACCCAGTTATTTAAAGAAGAAATAGATTATTATAGAAGTAAGCACAATGAGGACAGAGGTTTGCCTGTATTGTCTGCTGAGCCTGCTGTGACAATGAGCACCAGACACAGATGGGTATTCAGTAAGCATTTGGTGAGTAGCTGAGGACTTGATAAATAGTAGCTGTTACAGTCCTGCTTTGGCAATTCTTTTCAGTGCATGGTGGTTTTCTTGGGAGGATTTGTGTTTTCCACAACCCATAGACGATTTCTCCAATGATGATTCACAGTTATTTAAGTATAAATTCAGAAGGGACCCCATGAAGAACTGGTTAACTAATATTATTTCCCAGGTAAATTAACTATTGCCAGTGATTAAGTGAGGCTGGTTGTTGGGGATTTTTACCCAGGTATCTAGAGTCCCCCAGGAAAACAGTATATAGATTTAGATTGCCCATGACTGGTGTAGCTTTCATATGTCTGAACTGAGAAATTCAAGTCCATGTGCAGGCTGGGTCTCTCAGCAACTCCAAACACTGTTGCTAAGTCACCAGGTGCTTCAGATGACCTTTAAATCAGATGCAGTTTGCTCCTCACGTGACTGCATGGACTTCTTTGTCTTGCAAATACTGGAGCATTTCCTGTCTGGGTTGAGCCTGTCAAACTGGAGCAAAGAGAAGGCTGTTGGTTCTCTCAAGAGAAGCCAACCTTTATTTTGAACAAAACCAGGAAAGCCTGTTTTTGGTATAACTGTTTCTCCCCCAAGAATGATATTACTAAGTTACAATTAAGCATTTTTTTTTGAAGAGAAGTATATGATGGAAAAGGGAATTTAAAGTTGTATTTCAAACATGTTTACATTTAACATGCCTGAACGTTTATTTTCTAATTCAATTTGTACAGTGCCTTTATCTATAAAAGGCTGATGGACTTAGTATTCTGACTAAGTTTTTATGAAAAACATTTTTGAATCGATTTTCATGATTTGCTTCCCTCCTGGAGGTATTATCACTTCCTATGCTTACAGTATGTGATAATAATCACAAGAACTGGACATTTGTGTGGTATGTTATAGTTTGTGCCTTATTTCCACATGTACTATTCAAATTTGACCCCATAACATCTGTGCAAGAGACTTTTCAAACATTTCTTTTCTGTAGTATGCATAGGAATTGAGGCTCCCGGAAGTTAGGTAGCTTAGTAAAGATTTGAAACATAATGTTGATGTTCTTCCTGCTTCTGCACACAGCTGAAAGCTCAGATGTGCGTTTGTTTCGGTCATTTATGTGGACTCTGTTCTTCTATGTCAGAAAGTGCTGAAGAGGGTATGTGTTCATGAACCTGCAAACCTTTACTCACAGATCTCCATGGGGGACATCCAGTACAAAGCACAGATAATCTGATGTCTAATTTCCTTAAGTCTTTGTTTGGCTCCTACTGTGAATCACACCTGGTTCTAGAAACCAGAGATAGGGCGATAGAAGAACCCCAGATCCTTAACCTGGTGGAGTCCTGGTTTGACAGGTGATAAAACAAGGCAGTTTCAGCAAATATGCTAAAGAGGAAGAAAGGTAAGCCAGGAAGGGGGTTAATGATGTAGATAGAGGTGGAGGATTGGGTCTTGTCAGTAGTTCATGGTAGAGATAATGGAGACTTGGATTGTGGTGTGGGAGTCATGTGAGAAGGAGTCAGATTCTGGATATATTTTAAGATATAGCTGGCAGGTCTGGTGACAGATTGAGTGTCAAACGAAGACTAGAGGATGACAGCAAACCCTTGACCTGAGCAACTACAAAAGTTGCCATTAATGGGGACTAAGAAGATGAAGGGAGGGGCTGGTGAGGAGCTGAGGAATATAAACTCACTTTGGACCTGGTATCCTTGAGATGTGTAAGTAGACATCCATGTTAAACATGCCATGTAAGTAGTTGAATTTTGATAATAAAGTACAGACCATTGAATCGGCACTGTCAGGTGGTACATATGCTCAAAGTGTCTTGGCAGTAGAAAATCAGTGATAATCTATAGTATTTTAATGGACCATTGCAGAAGATAGGTGTTTAATATTTTTAGGAGGCAAGTAAGTACTCTTACTTGTTTGTGATGGTTGCTTGAGCACTCCAGCCACACCTCATGTATCTTTGTTACGCTTTATATAGGCTTTCCTTCTACTTTGGGCTGAATCAGCAGCTGAGATGGGGAAAGGCCTGAACTTTGCTTTCTATTTTCCTAGTAAAAATAAATACATTCTCTTGGCTATTATTGTTTTATGAATCCCAGCATAGCTCCTGTGATGGGATGCATCAACTGCTAAGTTGACACAAATCTACTCCCCTAAGAAGAGGGAACCTCCGCGGAAGAATTGCTTTGATCAGATTGGCCTGTAGGTATATGTGAGCTGCACATTACTGATTGCTAATTTATACAGGAGGGCTAAGCACAATGTAAAGATGTTACAACTAAAATGGATACTATAGAAAAAGCATTTATGTGGTAGCATATTTAACGACAGCACTTCCGAACCATTTTCCGATGGTGAGTTTATTAACGTACAAAGCATTAAAATGGAGAGCATCACGCGAGTCATTGTTAAGATGCTGGATTTCCTAAGGGCCGAAGGATTCAATTGCCAACTGCAGGAATTCCTTAAAAGTGTTAATGCTAATGATGGTGACGTCATTTACTTTTCAGAAGCAAGATAGCTAAGTCGTGAGCAAATATGGAGTAGATTTCATAACTGATGAGGCATTATCAAGTCATTTATGCTATCAAAAAAAATTTGTACCAGGACTTGATGATGGAAACTGGCTTATAGATTTAACATTTTTAACAGATTTAACCACTCATTCAAATGAGTTAAACATACATCTTCAAGGTGAAAACTAACTTACCAATCAATACAGTTTCCAAATCATAACAGTGTTCTGATGGAAATTGAAATTATAGCAAGCTCAAGTTGAAAGCAAGCACTTCTATGCATTTCAGCACTCTGGCAAAACAATCCGATAAACTGCAAAAAGTATATAGCCTTGTGTGTCAACTTGACACAAAAAATTTGAAAACAGATTTCAAGCTTTCAGGAAAAATATTTGGCACACTTATGACACAGTATTCAGTCCACATAGACATGTTTCCTGCCAACTTTCAAACAGTTCATGGGACTGCAACACTCAACTTAAAGAAAAATCAGACCACATGAGTTTAGGAGACTTTGAGGGTCCTGTCGTCCATTCCTCACAATCACGCCCTATGCCTATTTACTGCTTTTTGTTGTTGTGAGCACTTATGTTTTAAGCAATTGTTTACAAGAATGAAGCACACTGAGAACTAAAACCAAAACATCCAATGAGTATCATGAGTACTTCCATCAAACCTGCTATGAACGCATTCCTTTAAAAAAATCCCACTAGTCTCATGTTGCCCTCTTCTCTTTTGCATTTATAACAAATAAATGTGTTTTGTTGAAATAATACGAAGCATCAAGCACCAAGAAACGCTTTAATGTGACCAAGTAGATCCTCAGACCAAACCTCCCAACTTGTTCATGTTTTCAGGCTTATGCACGAAGAATGTTCCCCATATTGTATTTGAATGCGGTCAGAAAGAACTGACAACCTTAATTTTTCTTGTTTTCCTCACTTCAGCAATGGTGACCTGGACCCATGGTCAGGAGGTGGAGTTACCGAAGATCTCTCCGATACCCTGGTGGCAGTCAACATCCCAGATGGGGCCCACCATTTAGACCTGCGACCCAGCACCGAGACGGACCCACCATCCTTGCAGTTAGCCCGCTCTGTGGAACTCAGACACATGAAGCAATGGGTCTCAGATTTCTACGGCAATTACAGAAAGCAGCCCTGAGCAACTTTTCAAAATCACTTTTACTTTCTTCTTTTATGTTCGCTCCACCCACATACCCATTCACTTTGATTTTTTTTATATGTAATTACTTTCCCTCATTTGTCATTGTATTTGTTGGGCCAAGGTCGAGACAGAAGAGTGTGACAGGGGTAGGCGCAGCCATCCCACCCAGGTGACTGCTCCGTCCGTCCTCACTGCCTTTGTGCCATCTCCAGGAAGAATGCCATCCTGGCAGCTCTGATGCCGTCAGAACTGGCATGGTTCCTGACTGTCTGTCACCAGAGGGAGAGCCACTTTTCTCCCAAGCGGGGATGTCTCCTCGGTTTTGAGACTGAAGTCTCTCTGGCCCATTGTAAGCCCCCATTCCTGCCACAAAAGGAAAAGCAGAAGCTGGAATACAAACGCTGCAGCTGCGGCTGGTGGGCTGTGTGATGCCAGTCCAGGAAACGGCCGCTTCCTGTGAGCTCCATGACTGCCTTTGAACTGTGCTGCAATAAAGAACAAGGCAGACCTACCTGTGTGTTGCTCCCATCTCGTCCAGCTGTTGGGAAGGCAGTGTGCCTGGGCTGGCTGCTTTCGGGAAGTCCTTTCTTTTTCTCTTTCCCCCTTGGCAGCCTTCCTTAGTTCTGGGATATTTGCCACTGTGCTGCAGCCAGGAGAAATCTGGCCTTCTCCTGCTCCGTTTCTCTTTGTTTCTAAGGTCAGTTTTGTGGTGATTTAGTTAAATTATGCCAACTTAGGAAAATCGCTCTGTTTGGTCTTTTACTTGAAATTCGAACAGGCTCTACATCGTGGTCACTGATGATACTTAAGTAAAAAGACTTAAATTTGCTGAGTAAGCTATTCAAAGATCAGAATGTAGTTCCGGTTGTTTTTTTAAAAAAAATATTTTATCTTCTGATAGTTGTTACTGATACAAGCGACAGGTGCGTGGGGACTTTTCCTGTATGGCTTCCAGATGACAAGCAGAGTAATTCATGCAGGCGGCATATTTGACATTAATAAATGATGGACCCTTCCCATTTCCAAGGGCTTGGAACTTTAAAGCGGTTCTCACACTGAGACCTTTCTTCCAAAGGGTTTTTCTCAAATAGGAAATACAGTTGAATCCACGCATTTCAGGGACATAGAGACTAACAGTCTCCTCTGTGCTGAATGAGCTCTTCTTCCCAGCTTCTTTTTATTTTCTCATTAACCTTTTTTTTTTTTTTTTTTTTTAAACCTGTGTTTGGGAACATCTAAGGTTTTTTAAAGTGTACTTGAGACTGGTCATTTCAAGAACCAAGTTTTGATCGGGAGACTGAGCTGTTTCCCTATTTTCCTGGCGTACAGCAAAATCTTGGTCTTGCTTTGGAAGCTTTCAGTTTTCATTCCCATGAGCGGTCGTTGCATTTCATTCTATCGAAGCAATTTGGTTAGTACTTGGTTTTGGCATCAGAAAACAGTCTGTCCGGTAGCCGTCAAAGTCAAGACAACACGAGTTTCTATTCTTTGTCCACTAAGAAGTTGTATGGCTCAGGCTTGGGACTTCAATCCCAGGCCTTCTTATTTTAGGATTTTAGTCCATTCTCCTCGAGGTATCTTTCCTTATTTAGCATCCATAAAGTGCTTTGAGATTTCATTTAATGTTGATTATTCAGAGGCATTATATCTTTCTGCAGAAACAAAATTTAAAAAGAAAGATTTTTTTTCTTGGCCAGCATGATTTATACTTTGTATAAAGTTAACCTAAGTATACTGTACTAAGTTTTTATTTAAGTTGAAAATGAATGAGAATATCAAATCCTCTTACCAAAGCTCTCAGCACCACTAATTCATAGGCATAAACAGAAACATCTAGAAGACAATTTTATGGGCACACAATGTCAATTTAGCAAAATAACAATAGAGGCTTTCCCACTAGGGTCTATGTTCTCCCTAGCCATGGGCCTTTCACCAAGTTTATAGTACTAGTTGTAAATTCACTGCTGTGGAGCAGGCCTCCATTTCAATCAGAAAATGGCTGGTTGCTCTCCAAGTAGTCATGCCACTACTACACTAGTGGGCGTCGCCTGGCAGCTTCCTGGTACTCACAGTGGTTGTACCGGTAGCTCTGGGTGCTTGGATGGTTGGTGCAGGATGCTAGCTTGAAGCTATAGGTTCAAGAACAGCCTGGTAACATACTGGGAGTCTTGTAAGGAAAAGGGGAAAGCTTGTTTAAAATGTCCTTCCACTAGATCTCTAAATTCATCAGACAGGAAAGAGCGACACAGAATACCAGTTTTTTTTTTCTTTTTTTTTTTTTTTGTTAATCTAGAGGCAATGGATGTATTAAAGAAATTTAGGTGCTGAAAAGAAAGCCCAGCAATTAAAAGTATTTGATGTTTTTGGGGACCAGGATTCCTTCCATCAGTTGTATCAGGCAGCTTACAACTGCCTATAACTTCAGCTTCAGGGGATCAAACGCCCTCATCTGGCCTCCACAGGAATCTGTGTGCACACTCGAGCATTCACACACACACACACACACACACACACACACACACACACACACACACCCTTCACAAAGAAATTTAGAAAACTTCTTTAGCATTCTGTAGAGCCAGGGGAGTTTCTAGAGCAGCCAGTTTCCAGACCAGCATGCTAGAGGATGAACATACCTCAGGGATCTAGTCCAACCCATCAACCCCATTGGAAGGGGCTTGTCTACAGTCTCATAACTTATTCTTTGGTACAATTTGGAGTTGATTCCAAATTTATTATGCTTCATGTTACTGGTGTAGCTTAGTCTTTGTTCTTAAGAACCAAAGTCTCAGTAAGCCATCATCTGAAACAAAGGGGAACTTACTGAAACCATACCAAAACCTCTCCCAGGGCTGTGGTCACTAGGTATCATGATGGAATAGATCTGGAGCCTGCCAAGTCTGTAAATCAAGATGGCTCATTCTACATCTCCGGCTTCCAACCAAGACAACCAGGTGCCAGTCAAAGGGGCAGCTTTGTTTTTGAAATGTTTATAATTTTATCATAAGACTGAATGTGCAAGAGGATAAAAATGCCTTTCTGAGATGTAGTATTTCAGCTGTCATCTCGATGAAGAATGGGAGCCATCCCCAGAAAGTGGGTGGAGAGAATGGCTTGTGTAAAAGCTCTGAGCATAGCATATTGAATGAAGTGCAAGACGTCTGCTACAATGGTACTGCGGACAACAATGTAGAACATGACCTAAATCAAGATAGAGACATGAGCCTGGGGAGTACTCACACAAACAGATCCTGACAAAGACATAAAGGATGAGAAACTGCAAAGGAGCCCTCACACGGGAATGACAGGAACTGATTTTTGTTGGAAAAATATCACTCTAGCTGTAGAGTATGAATTGTAGGGGGGTCAAAGCAATGGCCTAGACCACCATTGCAGTTGTCCATGGATGGTAGCTTGAGTAGTGACATGTAGATTAGGTAGGGATGACTTGAGAGAGGTTTAAAAAGGAAAGTTACTGGATGTGATGGGTTAATAGGTGTGATATTGTTGGCAATATCAAGACTTGCCTCTGGGAAGACGGGCCTCTGGCATGCCTTTGGGATATTATCTGATTATATTAGTGTGGGGGCTATTCCCTTAATAGGAGATCCTGGAGAGGAGAAATTGAGCCAAGCACTAGCATGCATGCATTCATCAGTAGCTCTCTATTTGACTGTACCTGTGATGTGACCAGCTCCTTCAAGCTCCTGCTGCTGTAAGTTCCCCACTGTGATGAACTAGAAACCAAACTGTGAACCTGAACAAACCTTTTATCCCTGAAGTTGCTTTTCTCAGAGTATTTTTATCACAGCAACTTAGAAGAAAGCTAAGACCACAGGGTTTATTGGTGGGTTCTATATGAGATATGAGTTGGGTAGGTATCAAGAATGGTGATGTCTCCTTTGTAGACTTGAATAGGTGGCTCCATACCCTTGGAAGGGAGCATGAGATGCAGACTGGATTGATCATGAGTTCAGTATTGTCAGGTTGAGTTTTATGCGGTACTGAGATAAACAAGTGGAGCCAGCTCTCAAGGCTATAGACCAGAACTCAGCTAGGGCTGACGAACCATGGTAAGTCAGCTAAGCATGGGCTCAAGGAACAAGTGTTTAAGGAACATACTTCAGAGATGGCACTATATCATTCTTTCCATGAAGTGAGAACATTTTCCAAGCCAAATATTCCTTTTGACTGCACTGATCCAACCCTTTACTTGAGTTCTAGTATAACTTTTGTCTAAGTTGGGATCTGCTTCTCAGAATTCAGTGCCCATTCCTACCACTAATTTTCATCTCATGAGGAATGTCCTATACTTCAGCCATACCAAACTTTTCATCCTTCTCAAATACTACTGCTCTTCTACTTAAAATTCCTTTCCCAACATTATCCTTTAGCATTTTTCCCCCAGAAATTTCTGTGCCTCTTTAAAAGCTCACATCAGTTGGACTACTCCTCTAGTGAAGTCGTTCTCAGCTTTCCTAAGGAGAGTCAATTCTTATGACTAACAGAACCAGGTTCACAATTGGTGTGTCAGCAAGAAGCAGGATCTATCATTGTGGGAACTGTCTGTCTTCATCTCCAGCACCTTCAATGGAACAGTATAACTTCTAATTTAGTATACACACCATACATTGTCATATTTTTCTAAGTGTTATCATTTGCTTTTAGGGAAATTCCAATTCTCTGAGGGCAGGGATCATGTCTTATAATGTCCTAGTCACCAACATTTATCATGGGCTTTGCAGATATGTCCATAGGGCTGCCAAAAATTTCCATTGAAGTAATCTATTTCAGAGTGAGAGAAACAAAAATTTTATAGCTGAACATATTTCCCAGCTCTGTGATCTTTTGCTTTTGATCACCATGGATGTACAAAGGGAATTACATTTTCAGGACCCTGGAACTTGGACTTTCAGGTATATCTTCCATGTGCCCTGGCTCTTCCTTTTCCCATTCTAGCAGCCTGGTATTCTTTGTCAGGGGATAGTAATTTTATCTTTTTGAGATAATATTTCACTATGTAACTTAGGTTGGCTTCATACTCAAGATCCTTTTGCTTCAGCATCCCCAAATGCTGGAATTATACAGGCATGTACCACTATGGCTACCTAAGAAAACATGACTCAGAATATGACCAGAGGTCAAGGGGGTTGGCTCCTATATATTTTACTAACTTTAATATTGAGCAGAGAAGCTAACCAAGGTGAGGTGGAAAGCAAGCTTGGGATAGGTGTGTGTGTGTGTGTGTGTGTGTGTGTGTGTGTGTGTGTTCTACATGACTAACATCCTCAAGAAAGTATATATTGCTATTCATTTCCAGATTGGTTCATAAGATCTTCAGGTGAATCATTAAATTATTTATTCAAAATTTTCTTTTGACTTCATATTTATTTTTCTTTTGAGTGGGTTTTGCTCCTTCAAGTATCTTCTGTAAATCTTTTTTAGTTTCATGAATACCTTTAGTTTGTGTTTATCGTGGAATGTTTTCCTTTCTCCATCAATTATGAAGGATAACTATTTTAGATTGTTGTCCTATAGTTAGAGGTAATCCACAGGCTAGATCTCAGAGAATAATCCCGTGACACTAACTCTGGGTTCAGAGACTGAGTGGTACAGGGATGAATCTTTGCCTCAAGGGCCATCTGGTCCTTGTCTCTTTTACTGATACCATAAAACTCTAATCTGCAAGAGTCTGCTCTTTTTTAAAAAAAGGATTTTTTAAATTTATTTTTATCTGAGGTGTATGTTATTTATCTGAGGTGCATTTCATCGGAGTGTTTTGCCTACATAAATGCATCACCTGCTTACAGAACCTTAGGAGGCCAGAAGAGAGCGTCAGAATCTCTGGAACTGGAGTTACAGACATTGTAAGCTGCTGTATGGGTGCTGGGAACTGAACTCAGGTCTTTGTGCTCTTCATCACTGAGCCATCTCTCCAGCCTGAGAATCTGCTCTTTAGATCTGAATCAGTGGTCCTCCTTGGTGGCAGTCCCTCACTGCCAACTTCGAGTATTCTTTTGGCAATGCTCGAGTCACTTTTTGGTTGTCATAACTGACGAGGAGTCATCTGGTCAGGATGACAACAGCATTGATGTTAAGGACTCTAACCTAAATCATCTCCATCCTAATTTAAGGACCCTCTTTGTTTTCCTTTGTTAAGGAGATGAGAATCTGACACCCAATTCAAGTCATTCAACAGCCTCACACTGTTCTCTGAACAGCACATCAGCACCTTAGTGTAGTGTGATACCTACTCTAAAGTTCAATGTCATTTGCATGGAAGCTCAAGTAACTCCTTCCCTGGAACAACTAACCCCAAGTTTTTGGGGTGTTTGTTCCTTTATGATTAGTCAGTACAAACACATATCTAACAGCAAATCTGTGCTGAGCAATAAGAAGATGAAGAAATAAGGATAAAGCCCAATGTTCTCATAGGCCTCAAAGGTAATGGGAAGAGATCATTGTAATGTCTAGTAATTAAAAACATTGGGGTCAGAATTTTTATTGTATTAGGAAGAAGGAAAGCAAGAACATGGCAGTGGTAAATTTATCCTGAGGATCTGACAATAACATTTAAACTTGGGCTTGAGGGACGGGAGTTTGCAGGAAGGTTGATGATGGGGCAATGGGAAGGCAGTAAGAGCACATGTATTGAGGAAAATGATTAAACACACACTCTGTACCTGGAGTTAGGCACCAATCACATTGTTGTAAAAAACAAAACCAGATATAACCCCCACTATTGTTATTATAGGGCTGATCAAAAGAGAACCACAGAAAGCTTCCCCTTGACTATGTGGATCATACATGACAATCCCAGAACTCTTCTTCCTTTCTTTCCTATCATTTTTGTCCACGGAGGTCCTCAGCAACCCTGGCAGAGATGCTGAGACCAGTAGGAGTGAAGAGACTCCCTTCTGGCCTAAAGCATGGTCACAGATGTAGTAAGTGGCCATTGTCTGATTCTCAGCCAGATACTTTGCAGTGCTTCCTTACTTCCAAATGGAATTTCTTGTGGCAGAGAGGCAAACACACCAATTTCTACCCATTTCCTACCCTGCTGTCTTAGTGTTCTGATTTTGTTGCCGGCCTTTGCTCTGAAGGCCTTCCCTGTTCTCCTTGCAGGGGGACTGTCAGGGTGAGGAGGTGAGACTCGATTTCTAACCACTGGCCATTTACAAAAATAATTCCTACCTTGCTGTTCTCCAAATTTTGAAGAATAAGGAAAACAGTCGTGGGACCAAAAATCCCTTTTGTTTTTCTTGGTGCTTGATAATATATGCACCCTCTCTGGGTGGTTTAAGCGGTTTAGGTACTTTCTATAAAAGGAATCTCTTAATGACAAAACTAATGTGATTATCTGAGTGAGTGTGAGAGGCGTATTCAAGGCTTAAAGAAAATCTGTTAGAATAGCTGAATGTATCTGCTTAATCCCCTCTCTCATGTGGCTGAACAATGCTCTGGGAAGCTATTGGTCCTTCTTTCTTCTAGTAAATGCCTGTCTCCAGAGGAAGGGGCTGTTTGCAGCTTTTGATAGCCTTATGTTTCACCTCCTCAGCTGCACAAAAACACAGGGGAAGCCTGGAGATGCCCAAAGCATCATCAGAAATGCATGCTCCTTCTGCAGAGCACAGGGAGCGCTATGTGCTTTCTCCCTGGCATCCTTAGAAGCAAGTACGGTAGAGCCTGTGGGGAATGGCTTCTTGAGGAAGATCACAATTCCCCATACAGAGTGAAACGAGTTCTAAAACGGGCTTAACTCCTTCCTGTTTAGGTGGTTCAGTAGGTAAGTGAAGCATGAGGAGGGAGGAAAGAGACAGGAAGTTGTATTGGGCAAACTGATCTGTGAGTTAGTATTCAAGTTAATATTCTCTCACGTTTGAACTAGAGACAGTAACACCTGCTACATGAATTAATTTCAAGTATCAAAGGTCAAACTGGAAACACAGACATGAAAGTGTCTGAACAGATCTGTGGCTTTCCCGTGTAAAATGTCGAACACTTGCCTTGCCATTTTGTCTTTAAAATTTCAAATTCTTGTTCTTTAAAAAAATATGCTTCTTTTCTAGATGTGTGATTTAACTTGCCAAAGAAAGCATTTGTTCACTATTCACGATCTGGGCATAGTTCAGGGATACAGATAAGAATAAATCTCTAACTTTAAGAGGGTCACAGTCTTGTAGGGAGGTGGAACTATAAAATACATCTTGAAAAGTGAATATTATGAGTGACTAATTACAATTTGGGTTACTAATAATAAGATCAAAGTCTTACAATAATGCTTATTATTTCAATAATAAATCCCCCTATTTCAAGCTCTACAGTCATGGCAGGTAGCAACTCTTATCATCCCATTTCACAGATGATGAGGCTGAGGCCCAGTTAGATAAGTAAATAACTTTCCCATAGTGTCATAGATGGTAAATGGTAGACCAAGGGGGCTATTTGATACTGTAGTGTGAACTCTTCCTCATGGTGTATTCTAAGTTAATAAAGACTCCTTAGAGACTGTGACTAAAGATGGGTTCCAAAACATATGAAGGTGTGTATCATGTTCTCGCAGAAGAAAGGACAGTCCAAGCTGAGGGAACAGCATAGGTGAAATCATCTCTCCAACAGCATTTGTGTAGGGAGGAACTCAGAGCAGGTCAAAAACAGCAGTGAAATGGGACAGGCCAATAGTTATCAGGGGCCAGAGGATGACCTCCCTCTCTGTACCTTTGTCGGAAAAAGCAGGGAAATCATCCTCACCAGTTATCTTCTTGATAGCCCATTTGTCAAAGAGATGTTAGCAGCAACGTGGTAATTGTTGCCACCTTTATGATGCAGAACCCCAGAGTATGCCCCAGATTGCAGAATCTGAAACCTGTGATGGACTCTTTTCATG
This sequence comes from Peromyscus aztecus, assembly GCA_902168405.1. Taxonomy (NCBI): domain Eukaryota; kingdom Metazoa; phylum Chordata; class Mammalia; order Rodentia; family Cricetidae; genus Peromyscus; species Peromyscus aztecus. The sequence continues at coordinate 21,494 of CABHPQ010000794.1, read as the reverse complement.
AGGATGAATGATAGAGTTGATGTGAACCATAAATGAGAATTACAGAATCGTCTTGAGATGCATTTCTAGAAAGTGGTGAGTTGAAAAGGGGGAGAAATCTAACTAGTAATTCCAGGAAATGGGAAAAGAGTCCTTTGCTCAGGCTCCAGGAACTGTCAGACATGGCAGATTTCTTCAGTGGTGTTGGGTATTGTGTGTTTCAGCTGAGGCCAAACCGGAAATCAGGCTTGCCTAGGAGCTAGAACTCGGAGATGTCTTTCCGTGTCTATTCCTTAGTTTCCATTGGCTACATAAGGAAGGCCCAGAAGGCTGGGCCGGTTCTTGTTTTCATCAGGCTGACAATGTGAAGGGCAGGGCAGGCAGGAGGAGAGGCAACTGGAACAGAGTGGGATTAACCAGGTAATGTGGAATGGATTCTGTGGTCTACCAGGAGGGATGAGAACCTGATTGTTCCCTGTGCAGGTTGGTGGAGAGCTCCTGGGGAGTGTGCTACCCAAGGGAAGGTCTGAAATATGAAAAGGAAAGTGGGAAAGGGAAGGGCAAAAAATAAGTTAGATAAAGGACATAGTTTGTGCAATTGCCTCAGAGAGACCACACAGCACTTCAGACAACTAATTTGCATGTCCTACTCTCATTTTGGAATAGCTGGAGTGGAGTGGGTGAGTTGGGAGTGAACTGAGAATTTTCTCTGCCTTTCCCTTCCACACTATTCCGTGTTACGTGAACAGACATGTCAGTAGACAGTCACAGTTGTGAAAAAAAAAAGAGATTGAAACATGGTTATAAGTGCAAGAGAAAACAAGTGATCCCATGCCTGGGGTCACTGAATGATTTCATAAGATAAATATTTCTCTTCCCTATTTTCCTACAGCCACCTCCTTGACCTGACTAGCAAACTCCCCAAAGAGGCTAATGCCCACCTCCTAGACATAAAAAAAAGTCATGAGAGTCATGACCTGAATACAAAACAGACAAATGAATATCAGTGCAGCAGGAGGGGCAGGCAATAAAATGAGCAGGCCTGAGGGAAGCTGGTAACCTGCTGAATTCCCTAGTCACAGAATAATTTACTGGCTGATCCTAGACCACTGGATAATTATCCAGGCAGCCCCCATTCTGGTGCAAAGCCTCCTGCGGCTCGAGTTATTACTACTGGTAGCAAGCAGCATGTGTTGGTGGGAGCAGACCTGGTCTCCAGGCAGATGAGACAATGTAAAGGCCCCTGCCTGGGCCCTCTGGGCAAGGCCTCACTAAGAAAACAGAGCAGCCTCACTTTTCAGCTCCCAGCCCAGCCCTTGCGTGATCTGCAGGGAGAGTCTCTTAAGGATGGCTAATAGATTGGGCAAATGAAATAGACATCCAAGCCCTGAAGTTTCACCAGTTTGTGTCAAAAACCTTTGCTCTGTTCTCACTTGGAGCTAATGGGAAAGGTATTTTGAGGCCTCCTTAGAATAAGTCAAATTAACATCCATGGAACAATGTCAAAAACACTCGCCTTTGACAGGGCTTGGGAACCGGACTTCACTGCCCACAACTGGGGGGGGGGGTCAGGGATAGTGGGGGTGTCTCCTTCAGAGCTTAAATTATTTAAGAGCATGACCTTGAGACACCTGAGAGTATTTCAACAGGTCCTTGCGATAGAAATGGAGATTATTATTTCATATTCCCTTTTTTTTCACTTGTGTCTCTATCTTTTTAAAAATTTAGTTTTAATGTATTTGATCATACCCACCATCACTTTCCCCTCCTTTAAAACAATTTTTATTCTTTGACAATTTCATACATGTATATAATGAAATTTTGTTATTTTTACTCCCCATTACCCTCTCTCCCCACTCTTCCTGTTGAAACCCTTCTTTACAATGAACCTTCTTCCTTAAATTCAGTAACACACTGAATTTGATTAGGGTTGTTTGCAGGAGCATGGGTGGGAGGTCATTTATTGGGGCATCGCATCTTACCAGAGGGCTCAGGATGGCAGAAAGTGACAGTCCTTTCCTAGCTGCCATTCATTGCCAGTAGTTCCTTAGGGAGGGTCGGTGTATAAACCCTCTCCACTCCATGACGAAACGCTGATGGGCCCAGACTTGTGTAGATACCGTGCCAGTATCCACAGGCACAGTGAGTTCTGGGGCCATGGCCATGCCATGTCCAGAGTATGAGATTTTGTAAAAATATCTACCTGTCTTCTTGTTCTTCCATCCTTCCCATTCACCTTGAGAGTGGTGATATAGATGACCCGTTTAGAGTTGAGCACCCCACTGCCCATTATTCTCATCACTTTGACCAGTGATGAGTCTCTTAAAGTGAAAGTTAGGTGTGAAAAGCAGAGTGGAAAGAGTTGGAATATAAGTAGTTTGGCCAGAAAAGGAATGCATTAAGGTTGTTGATAGAGCATATCTACATACATACATATGTATATATCTTTAACTTATTTTATGTGTGTGCATATGTGCCCGAGTGTATGCACATGTGTCATGTGCATACAGGAACCTGCACATTTCAGAAGAGGGCTTTGAATTCCCCTGGCACTGGAGTCAAAGATGATTGTGAGATACAATGTGGTGCTAGGAGTTGAACTTAGCTCCTCTGGAAGAGCATCCAGTGTTTTTAATTGCTGAGCTGTGTTTCCAGCCCCACAGGCAACTTTTTTGTCTTTATTTATTTTTTTTAAACAAGATCTCTTCATGTAGCCCTGACTGTCCTAGAACTCGCTATGTAGAGCAGACTGGCCTCAGACTCACAGAGATCCTTCTGCTTCTGCCTCCCTAGTGCTAGGATTAAAGGTGTGTGCCACCATGCCCATCTTAAGGACATAATTGCTAAAGAGATTAGTACCATTAGAAACAAAGCAACTATTTTTCCATGGACTAATAGAAAATAGAAAATCCAGGGCATCTATAGAATTGGTCAGATTCTACCCATTGTATGCTCAAGAATGTAAAAGAGTAAATATGTTTGAAAATGAGAAACATGAGAAAAAAGTACCTGAAAAGTGTTTCCCAGAATTATTTTAACCTTGTTCAGCTCTCCAAGCCCTTACAGACTACACAGACATATTACAAGTTGGTTCTGTTTTTTTTTCTTAAGATTGTGGGAGACCTTGACTTATATGTGTGATGCTGATACTAAGGGCATGCAGAATGTGAGATGCTGGTACTAAGGGCATGCAGAATGCAAGAGTTATGAGATCTGTCAGCCTTCCACCCAAATTTCAAATGACTGTTGTGGAGGCTGGGCAATGCATAGCAGGTTAAGCATCCCTTGCAGGTTGTCCTTGAGAAGGCAATGTAGAAGCTGTCATGGTGAAGGCAGAGATGCAGTGGAAGTTCCAGGATGCCCAAGATGCTAGGAACATGTAATGTCTGCCCAAGAAAGCTACAGGCAATGAGTGGAGTCAGCCCAAGACCATAGTGGCAGGATTGTCTAAGCCTACTGGTGCTCACATCTTGTTATCACATGCCTTAGATATCAGGTTTGGTATTTTCCCTGCTGGGCTCTTGCTTTTATTAGATTTTATTAGAATCTTCCCTGCTCTTTTCCCATTCCACTGTTTGGTAATGGGGATACTAAATTTATGCTATTTTATCAATATTACTTTGCTTTTTACGTTATGGAGATTCACAGCTAAGAGATGACTTTGCATCTCAGTAGACCTTGAACTTATATTTGAACAATGTTAGAACAGCTAGGGGTTGGGGAGAGTTTGGAGATGTACTTAATGTGTTTTGTATTATGAGATGGTCATGAGCCCTTGGGGGTCAGGAGCAGAAGGTTATGCTTTGAATAGGAAGTGCCCCATAGGCTCATGAGTTTAAAACTTGGCTCCCAGTTGATGGTACCATTTTGGGAGATACCAACAACTTCAGGAGATGGAGTCTTTCTTGTGGAAATAGGTAACTATGGGCATACACATGGGTGCTGTGTCTTGTTCCTGATCCCTCTCTGTTCTCTTTGCTTCCTGTTCACCATGCAGTGACTAGCCTACAGATCACTGCTGCCATATGTTCTCCTCACCACTGACCCAGATGCAATGGAGCTGAGGTCTATGGACTTAAGCTCCTGAAACTACACACTAAGATGAGAACTTCCTCCTTTCCATTGTGCCTATCTGGTGTTCTGTCCGAGCAAGAAACTAACAAAAGCATCTTTCTCAATTTGTAGTAGCCCCATTATATATTTATTGGTCTCTCCACTGCATTAAATATTAATTTATACTTTCCTTCTTCTAGTGCCTAAAAATACATGGGAAAAAGTGCAACAATGGAGAGAGAATAGAGTTCTAAAAAGTCACATTGCATAATGGCTAGAGAACCTTTGGTTTCTAGAGCCACACTGTGTTCAAAATATTATAGGAACAAAAATAATTTATGTAACATACTTGGTACACGACTTGGAATATAAACACACTTTTAAAAGTCTACATTTCAGGATCACAAGACGGCTCAGTGGGTAAAGGCACGTATTCCCAAGCATGATGATCTGACTTTGAAAATCCACGTAGTGGAAGTTGAGAACTGATTCAGGCAAGTTGTCCTCTGACCTCCATATTCAAGCCATGATCAAAATACAGACACAGACATGGACACAGACACCTACATAGACACATAGACACATAGACATATACACATGCACATCCACACACACAATAAATGAATGTAAACATTCAAAACATGCATGCTTCTATCACTCACATAAAATGATAAGTCTCATTTGTAACACAAAATCATTTTTACTTACCCAGAGAGGAGAAGAAGGAAGTGCTTGGTAATACCCAGCATTGCTGAGAGCAAAGGAAGTTAGCTATTAGATTGTTGGCATTGTTAACCAGAGAGCAACTTGGCAACAGCTGTAAAAGAAAGTGCATATATCCTTTTCCTTTGCAGTTATGCTTCTTGAGCTCTATTCCAGAAACTATCAACTATACCAGAATATCCATCAAAATACGTTGTTTTCTGATGACAAAGTACTGAAAAAGAAAGTGATCAAAATCAAATAGCTCGATTTAAACTGCTATAATTTTATAAGTATAATATATATTCTCACATAAAAATACTCAAGAAGGGGACCAGTGAGATATCTCATT